>CABHPR010086064.1:0-27925 GCA_902168415.1 Peromyscus melanophrys | reverse complement strand
CTAGATCATATTGCACTTATCACTTGCAATCCACTTTTTTAAATGGCTCCATGTTTGACTACATGGAAATAGTATTTCTTGGGGCAGGAGTTTTAAGGAGCATAAGAGTTAGATTTGCAAATGATCTAATACAACTCTGAAGAACTTAGTATTGTAGATCTCTTCTGTTAAATACAATGAAATGATGTAGGCTCCTTGAGGAAAAACAAGACAGTTTAAAAGCAACTAATTTCTGGTGGGACTTGAAGGTCTTTAGTTTCAAAATAGAAAGAATCTTTATCAAGTTAGAGTACCAAAACTGACTGAAGAGGAAAAAAAGCTTGCTTTTCAAGCCATTCTGACTATCTCAGTAAATTAAGCATTTAAAGGAATTGGGAAAGGAGTGCAAGACAGAAGGAAGCAGCAATCTTTATATTCTATACTTGTATGAGCGACAGTGTATATTTGTGAGAATGTAGGAGATTGATATTAATACACTAGTTCTAAATCAGGAAGGTAAAATAAGAAGCACAAATAAAATAAATAGAAATCAACCAGATTTATTCAGTAGTATATTTAGAATTGCTAAAAACAATTTATGCAACTTATACATCAATAAAAGTGATGTCTAAATGGCATGCGAATGAAACTGTCATATTACTTGAAAACCAAAACTGGAAAATGATTTATGTATGCAAAGACAACCTGAATTACTCCTAGAGCTACTATGTGGAAACAAAGAAACAAATCAGTATCTTAATCATGTCAGCAAATATTATAAATAAGAGGATAGTGAAAAAATATTACAGCCAAATGGCTTGTACACCTGACAATAAACTTTTTGGTAAAACTAATATTTGGTTGTCATAGAAACTAAAAAATTAAAACAAAAGTTTAATATTACTTAGAACACATGACTCTTGGATTAATAACTTTAAAAAAATTTACCACCTATGATTATATATACATATTATCTTTAAAAAAAATTACCACCTATGTTTTATATATACATATTATATCTACATGAACAGTCTGGACGTGAGTAGGGGTAATGAGGGGCGAGGGGCGAGGGAAAGAGAACTTGGGGGAGCGGGAGATCCCAACTGGATCAAAAACAGAGAGGGAACACAAGGAATGTTCATGGTAAATGAAGACCACATGAGAATAGGAAGAAGCAAAGTGCTAGAGAGGCCCACACAATAGACTGCTGGCAATAGTCAAGAAATAGCCCGAACTGACCTACCCTGGTGATAGGATGGCCAAACACCCTAATTGTCGTGCTAGAAATCCCATCCAGTGACTGAGGGAACTGGATGCAGATATCCACGGTCAGGCCCCGGGTGGAGCTCCGGGAGTCCAATTGGCGAGGAGGAGGGTTTATGTGAGCAAGAGTTGTTGGGACCAGGGATGGATGGAATACAGGGACAGTGGCCAAATGAATGGAAACACATGAACTGTGAACCAATGGCTGAGAGGCCCCCGACTGGATCAGGCCCTCTGAATGGGTGAGACAGTTGATTGGCTTGATCTGTTTAGGAGGCATCCAGGCAGTGGGACCGGGTCCTATGCTCAGTGCATGAATTGGCTGTTTGAAACCTGGGGCTTAGCAGAGACGCTTGGCTCAGCCTGCGAGGAGGGGACTAGACCTGCCTGGACTGAGTCCACCAGGTTGATCTCAATCCTCGGGTGAGTCTTTGCCCTGGAGGAGATGGAAATGGGGGGTGGGACGGGGGGAGGGGGGAGGGGCTGGAGGGGGGAGAACAGGGGAATCTATGGCTGATATGTAAAGTTGAATTATATTGTAAAATAAAATAAATTCAAAAAAAAATTTACCCCCTATGTTTTATATATACATATTTATCATCAAATATTACATTGTAATTATTTTACATAATTGAAATATCTGTAAACTGCATTTTAACTTCAATTCCCCTGTTTACATCATATGCTCTGTTATAGATTAATATGTACTGACTAGCTTGTTATTTATTTCAGTTTCCTGTATTTAAAAATTATACCAAGATAAGTTGAAATCAATATTATGTATCAATTTTGCTTATATATTTATTAATTTCTTTAGGTCAAGATATTGAGTAAATATATTGATGCCTATAAGTTTTTGATTAAAGGCTGAAGAGTTATACAAAAGCTTTCATAGTATGTTATATAACTGTCTTCCAGCTCAACACTAGTAAAAACTAGCATATTTCCCATGGGGACTCCACAGCCACTAGACCACAGTTCATGGACTTCCACTAGTGTGGCTGGTCATCTCTGCACGTCTTTCCATCACGATCTCGACGTCCCCAGCCTGCAGAATTCCTCCTCTCTCTCATCCATTGGATTCCCAAAGCTCAGCCTGAACACATAAGACGGTTGTTTGGCTCCAACTGTTTGGGAAGCACCAGGCAGGGGGATCGGGATCCATCCCTGGTGCATGGGCAGGCTTTTGGGAATCCAGTCCCTGTGGTGTGACTTCCACAGCCTTGGTACAGTGGGGAGGGGGCTTGGACTTGCCTAGGCTCAGGGTGCCGGGCTCTGCTGACTCCCCATGGGAGACCTCTATTTGGGGGATGTGGGGATATGGGGTGGCTTGGGAGAGAGGGTTGGGGGTGGGAGGAGGGAGAAGGTGAGATCTGTGGGTGGTGTGTGCAGTGAGTAGAAATTTTCTTTAAAAAAAACTAGCATAATTAATTTAATAATTTTAAAGATTATAATGATAAAATTTTGTGTGCTGTTTCTCATTCCCAGTTCTGTACTGAGCAGTTAAGAGCATCTATTCCTCTTGTAGGATACTCAGCTTCAGTTCCCAGTACTCACATTGTAGTTCATAAACACCTGTCACTCTAGTTTTAGGAAATCTAGTGCCTTCTTCTGACATCTAAAGGCTCCTCTGCCTGTACATAGGGCACACACACACCCCACACACCTATATATACATATATATAATATATTAATATTTTAATTATACATATAAATACATATAATAGAAATTAAGTCAGCAAACATATAATATTCCAGAGTTACATATAAATACCAATGCATCGGGGTATCTGAATTCAATTTACATCATACTTCCTCCAGATTCATTCTGTCTTAATTGTATTCAGAGTGATAATAGAACCATAAACAGAGACAATGTCAAGGTGAAAACAAATATTTTAATATCTAATTTTAAAGGACACTGTTAAAAAGAAATTGAGAACTTGAATGCTGAGTAATTTCACATGGAAAACCAGCCCATCTACATTCATTATTATTTTATAAAATCATATCTCACTCAGAAATACTCTGTGTTGAAGAAAGATCCATTCTTTCAGTATTTTAGAAAAATGCATATTTGCTGTTCTTAGGATTTTGTTTATCATGACTAGTGTCTTTATATATGATGAATCCATTATTATTTCCAAGACTCTATTTGGGATTTAATTGAAAAACATACACAAAATTGCAGCTTGTCTTGTAGGAATCACTAAATAATTGTTACTTCTATGTTTTCTCTCACTTTTTCCCTGTTCAGAAACATTAATATTGTTTTATATTTCTTGTGATTGATTTTTCATCTCATTTTCTCCCTTACATATGCAACTACATGCCCTGATAGCTCCCCCACAAAAATACTGGTTTGCTTTTTGGATCAACATTCCGGCAGGCTACTGCACGCCTCGAAGGTAACCCAGCCCCTTGCTAGCTACAGCATGGCAGTGCCCATAGTGGCATTGGCATGGGAGAGTGAGCCTTAATGTCTGGGGTCAGGAGAGCTGGCCTTGGATGGGTTGGGCTCCTTCCTGAGGTTCATGGTGAGCAACTCATCTACTATCTGAGCCTACAACCAGGATTCTGAATTGACTCACCCCAACGTCTACTCAATTTCTTTTCTTTTTTTTTCAATTGAAAACAAATTCTTCTCTCATACAAAACATCCTAATCATAGTTTCCCCTCCTTGTACTCCTGCTACCTCCTGTCCCACCTACCATCTCCCCCGGATCCATTCTACTTCCATTTCCTCTTCAGAAAAGTGTAAGCCTTCAAGAAAGGACAGCCAAACAGGACAAAATAAGATAGGATATGGCAAGGTTAAAGTCCTCATATGAAGGCTGGACAATAAGAGGAAAACAATCTCAAGAACAGGTAAAAGAGTCAGAGACACCTGCTCCTACTGTTAGGTGTCCCACAAAAACAAGCTAACAGCCATAATATCCATTCAGAGCCATGCAGACTGATACAAGCTTCATGCTTGCCATTTCATTCTCTGTGATCCCATATGATCCCTGCTTTGTTTATTTGTAGGCCTACTTTCTCTTGGTGTCCTCCATCCCCTCTGAATCCTACAATTTACTTGCAAATGTTTAAGACTTTATTTTATATGTCATTTTACAAAAGTTCTGGGTCAAATTTAAGTACGGCAAAAAAGACATCTTCTAAAATCTTGACTGACATTGGTTACTGAATAAAACTAAATTCACTAGTTTAAACAGAAAATGGCTATAATTCATAACTTACTTAAATTTTTTAAAAATTTAAACATATATATATATGTGACATGAATTCCTCACAATCAAATTCTTTTATAGAAATAATCTATAAGAACAATAATCTAGGTTGTGATCATTTCAGAAGTTTTAATGGCCACAAGAGAAAATAAGTAATTTCTTTGAAATATCATAACAGTTTCAACAAAATGAAATTGATACATTCTTGACATTTGTTTTGAAATCAAGACAGTGGTTTTGCATATGAATTTGATATTTTAGAAAGATTCACATAACTCCATTTTTAGGTATTAACTATGCTGTTTAGATATGGTGTTTGGGTGAGGCAATTAATGTTAGGTACAGTATTGAGAATGGGATCCCTATAACTGAATACTCATGGCACTATGTGATAACAGAAGACTCATCTACCTACCCCATATCTCTTAGCATACAATGACTTGCACCTCATCATAAATTAGCCAGAGATGCATTCAACACTCGATGTGTACTCTTGATCTTGGATCTTAAGAACTGTGATTAAAAGAAATATCTTTTGAATACCACTAAGTGTATAGTGTTATTAGTATCCAAAACAATGGACAGTAACAATCAACTTCTCTAGTATTTACATTGTTAAATACATTTCAGCAATATACTTTTGTAGATACAGTAATTGAACAGATTGGATTGATTTTTTCCCTAAATCTTTCACTCAGGATAGTCTTTGAAATTGTGCACATCTAAGCATACTAGAAAGTATTTTACTAGTTAAGTGCTGAACTATCAGTTGTGTTTGTATATATGTGTGCACAACACACATATGAAAATCTAAAATATTTGACCAATTCAAATTCAAACGTATTTATTTTTCTAATAAATTTTATGTAAAAATCTAAAAATTACATTTTTGAACATGGAGAACCATTACATCTAAGAAGCAAATTTAAAGACACTTGGCTTATCCTATACATTGAATATATTAAATTTTGAGTTGAGTATATTGGTATAGAACTAGAAAAGAATTTGGTTGTATTAATCTGTCTTCTGAAAATGGGTAATAAACAGTACTGTGATATTTAAATATGATAGAGAAAGCAGCTTTATCTGAGCATTAATAAGCATTCTCTCTATAAAGTCTGTGTTTTCTCCTTCAGAAAAGTAATTTCATCTTATTTATGTGGTGCTTACTGGAGAGTAAAATTTATTAGAGGGCTGTGCTTGGTCATGTCAAGAAAATCTATAGTTGACAACTAAAAGATTACACTTTTAGAAGATGTCTTTTTTGCCGTACTTAAATTTGACCCAGAACTTTTGTAAAATGACATATAAAATAAAGTCTTAATTCAACCTCAGTGTTAAATAGAATGTTGTCTTAAAGTACTGATGAGTAAAATGATGTTGTAATTATATAATGTAGCCTTCTTTTCTCTTTAAAATATAATTTTTACAGACAAATTCCCCAAATCATCTAACTGTAAAGAAAAATATGAAATAAATAACAGAAACTCTTAAACCTGAGCAGGCTTCTAGAACTGTCACATTAGATATTAGTTAGTTAAGCGTTGCATTTTTGGGTTATTTTGTTCATGCCAAAAGTAATCTAACCAAATAAATTCTAAAGTCAGTTACTGATCCTGTGAATGATGACCTAATTTCACATGTTGTGGACAGATACAAGAGAAAACAGAAAATCTGAAAAAAAAATTCACCGTCTTTTAATATTATTAAATGAAAAGGGGAATAAAGATAACAGGTCATTGAAGACTGAAGTAAAACAATGTCTTCTGGACATAACAGGCCTGTTGTACTCATGAAATTATAACAGCTATGGTTGTCTATGCAAGATCAAGCCAGTCAACATTCTAGTATGGATGGAAAGAGCGTCAGTAGTCACCACCTCTAACTGAGGACCTGTTGACAGTGATAGCTTCTATGGGAAGGGAATTCAGTTCTCTCTAAGGATGCGACCTCTGGTAGGAGGACCATGTTCTATATGATGGTCCCCACACCCACAAGTATATGGGCAGCACAAATTGTTCCCAGTGAGTTATTTTTTATAAAGTAAAAGAGGTCATGAATTTGGGAAGTATGAGATTAGGTTGGGTCTTGGTGGAGTTAGGAAAAGGAATGGGAGAGTGAATATGATCAGAATGCATTACATGGAATTCTCAAAAATTTAATGATAATATATACTTACAAAAATTCATGTCTAATATTTAATGCATATTAGAAACTAGGATATGAAAAATATTTCAGAATTACTCACTGACACAGATTTTCTAACACAGTATATTTCCATGACTTCTTTAACAATCTCAGTAGAAGGACTTCCTTATATTCTTACTACTAATAAAAAAAGCTGTTGCTAACTGATGCTTAGAAAAATATTATTTAGAAAAATGTTCTGCTTTCCTTAGCTGTGTTTTCACCACTCTTTTGAGATCTCTGAATTTTTTTCCTTTTATGAAAATCTAACTCAAGAATTGGAAAGTTGTCTCAGTGGTCAAGAAAACTTGCTGGCCTTGCAGAGGACTTGCATTTCCTAGAGAACTCCAGGTGCAGAAGAAGTGGGGCCTTCTGGCCTACAGACATATGGGTAGGCATTCATATGCATATGAAAAACTAAGTAAATCTGAAAAACAAAAATCTAACTCAACGAACATTTGAGTGATGGATAATTATTTTATCTGGATTCTGAACACTGGTATGGTGATATTTTATTTGTGCTGAAATGTGATTTTATTTGTATGTTAATAAATAAAGTTTGTTTGGAGATCAGAGGTCACAGCAAGCCATAAGCAGAGTCAGGTGGTGGCACATGCCCTTAATCCGATCACATGGTAGGCAGAGTCTCTGTGTGGTCAAGGACACAGCCAAGCGTGGTGACATGAAACTTTAATCCCAGTACCAACCATAGAGACCTGGAGGTCTGTACAGACAGGCAGTGACGAGGAAGTGGTATGGTTTAGAGTCAATGAGAAAGCAGAACAGAAAGACAAGTCAGACAGGAAGAAACTCTCTCTCTGGGGAAGCTACTTCTGGTGGTAAACTAAAGTTAGTCATGGCTATTGCTCTGATCTCTTTGGCTATTTCCTCTGTATGTGGCTCTGTGTTTCTTATTTACTAAGACTGTTTAGAATTCTGTCTACACACTGGTGCAAGAAAACTCAGAGAACCATTGCAGTCTGGGGTTCTCATCTCATATACCCATCTCATATACCACCTAAATATTATTTAACTCATGCCATAAATGATATAATTGTTTCATGTAGCTGATGTTGTTCCTACAAATTTTTGACAAAAAAATTATGAGGTTTACAAATAATTATGAGGTTTACATCCTTTTTTTCATTTAGGTACAAATGAGGTAGTTGTTTAGTTTATTCTCAATTTCTTAATTAGTATTGGCCCCACTTTGGGTGCCAGATGTAACAAATATTGAAATTGTTCCAGTATAGTAAAAACTTGGGAGTCGGAAATTGAGATAAAGACCTGATAAATCCAAGGACAGCAGAGAGTCCGTTTGCTGACCCTCTCTCCATGTTTTCCTGAACCATCAGCCCTGGAAATTCCACCTGAAATTGCATTGTCATTCTTGCCTCTTCCCTCTAGCAGACCTCCTCAGTCCTCCAAGAATTCTTTGGCTAATCCAGATCAGCCAATTGCTGACTCTGTCCATTGATTCAAGGTGGTTTTGTTGGTACAGTGTAATGGCTGAACAAGCAGTTCTCCCACAACATTTACCCTTTTTTGTCTAAATAAAAAGGAAAGTTTTTAACTCTAACATAGTAAAACTATATACAATAAGAACATTTATGTGGGTCTCTGAATGTTTGTCTTATGAAGAATTCATTGAGTTTCCTAGATGAATAGTATTTTTTCCACACAAAAGTTGAAAAATGATTAGCCATTAGTATTTTAAACATTTTTGCTCTTTTATCTTTCTCCTACTTTCTGTCATTCACACTATTTATTATGTTGAGATACTTAAAATGTCCTTCATTTCTCTGTGGCTTTACTTAGTTTTCTTCAATTTCTTTGTTCTATTAGAGTTTTGACTTATAAAATGTTTTGAGACTCATTTTCTAGATTTGTTAAATCATCTGCTCATTTTCTCTTTGATTTTTAAAGTTAAAGTTATAGTTTTTTTTCAAATCCAAATGTATATGTTTTGAATTTTTCTCTTGATTAATATTCGCTATTTGTTACTTAATCAATAGTATTTAAGTTCATGAAGCAGAAGTAGGCACATCATTAGTCATAGATCCATTTTTGAACACATAACTATTTGACATCTGCTATATCCAAGATCTAAACACTCCCACAAGTTTTTGTCAACTCCATTTTTGTTACTGTTTCTTTTCCTGGCTCATAATTTTCTGTTGAAAATGAAACTTTTTAGAATTACATTAGCACATTAAGAAATTGATCCCTACACCCATCGTGTTACTGCTAAGTAGAACAATGCATGGCATAAACTATTAACACTCTGTGGTTCTCTTCATATGAAAGTATGGAAAAATAAATTAACCATTGTCTAGGGCTGTGCCAAAGTTTATCAGTATTTGTTTAAAGTAATGCAAATGTTCTACAATTTGTAAATTAGGTCAATATATATGTAAATACTTCACGAGTATTTAATTGCCAAGTTTAAATTTCTAAATGGTATACTATATGAATTAAACATTTTAATATTAATACGAAAGAATTCCACTGACTCCACTGTAAATCTACTGTCATGGTTATCTGTCAACTACAGATTCTGATTTAGTGAAATATGGCAATGTTATCTGACTCCATCTATAAGTAATAGGTTATGGGTATTGGTAAGTAGTGGTAGAATCAAGATACAGAAGAAATGATTTTGAGGTCAGTGATAAGAGGGGGTGGAATTAAACCTGCACATACATTTTTTTTAAAATATTGTTATCAAAAGAATATGTTAGACTACCTGAACCACAATGAGAAACCAATAGAATGTGATAGCAGTTCAAATAACACATTTTCAAAAGCTGGTGATTGAAGCACTGAAATATTTTCAACAAGACATAAATTGTACACTTCAGAACATTTTCAGTTGTAATTTCACAGGAGCCATGTCTCTCAGAAGTTTAAAATTAATACTGACCCATTAAAAATAATAGCAAACAGGGACTGGGGGTGGGGGGACTACTCATTGTTTTCTTAAACTTCTTGGTATTCCACAGAATGCAAGTATGGCTCCCAGTATCCATGTCAGATGAGTTTCACCCACCTGTAACTCTAGCTCCATGATATCTAGCTCCTTTTTCTATACTTTGTAAGTAATTGCAATCACATGTTCATATTTCCACACACAGATATACACATGTACACACAAATAAATAAAATGAATATTAACATACATGGCAACATCTTCTATTATATAAACTAAAAATCAATTGCGCTTTTTTTCCTTTAATTCCACCTGTTCTTTTTATTATTACTATTTTTTATAACTCTGTTTGGTCTGTATGTTTCTTGTGCATTTTCAAGGCTAACCACTTGGTATTGGGTAACCAATTGGTGGGCTTTTCCCTGGGGAAGACTATTTCTCCCATTGTCTGTATTCCTGAGTTGCCCATAGTTCTTTGTGTAGGGCTGAGGCCTCAGAGTTTTTCCATGTTTCCTACCCCTTCCCTTGTTTGTGGTTTTCCTTTTGCAGCTCATACTTAAGCAGTAATGTTTGTGAGACTTTATGGATGTAGCTTCTGGTATTACTAAAAGCACAGTTTTACAGCAAACTCCCTGATCATATGGCTCTTACAGTTTTCTGCCCAGTCTCCACAATGTGCATTTTGATTAATTGTGGTTTTTTGTAATAGTTTCCTTTTGGTGCAAAGATACATTTTCTTAATGAGAGATAAGGTCTATACTTATCTCTAGGCATAAAGACAAATATTTAAAATGTAGTTAGGAATTATGTTGGTGTAGCAAAATGGTAGTTGTACATTCTCCTTTAATGTCTATTACTATTGCCCTTGGTTTATCCCTAGAGGTGGAAGATTAAGTCCTTATTGCTCAAGACACCATGCACTTCAGAAATAGGCCCAGAGGCTAGTTGTCTGGAACTGATCTGAATGTCCCACGCCTAATGCTAGATTTCATGGTATAAGAAACCACCCTCCAACATTCTGAAGGAGAAACAATAAACAATCCTACCCAAGTATGATACCTATGAACCACAGCAACTGCCAGTATGGTTCAATACCCATAAAGATGCAGTAGTGCCACACATTCCTTGTGATAACCAACAGTAGCTCTCTAGTTAGACTTAAGATCTACTCAAGAGGGAACTCATGCCTGAGTCTAGAAACCTATCCAACTACTCAAGGCCACAGAAATCACGGATCTTAGTGGAGAAAATACAAACATCTCTCCTTAAAACCAAACTTGAAGAGTTCCTGTGAGTTAAGAGAAAAGTGGTAAAGTATACAGCATTAGCAAAGAAAAAAATGAAAAAGGAAGACTGTCAGATATAATCTAAATGGATTTTGCTATTGAGGCTCAAGCAAATAGAAAACTAGAAATGTTTTAATTTTCAATGAAATTTGAGTTTTAGTTATAAATCAATATTTTATGAAATGGAATAAATTTTTATTATTTTCCTTCAAGTTGTATTGTTGCTATATCTATTCCAATCTTTGTCTTGGGATTTTTTATATTGAAATAATGCATAAAATCAATTGCTTGCTGGTGAACCAAACTATCCTGAAGGTCCATACATGTTTATTCTTTAATTTTTTAGTCTGATTCCTACTGAAATCTTGGGTACTATTTACACAATGTTCTCCAGAGTTGCTTTACAACTTTGTCCACATTTTTTCTAGCCCTTACAAAGGGTAATTAAAAAATTGTGTAATAAGTTTTTTGTCTGTGCATCAACAGAAATATTTTCTGTCAATTCATTAATCATTATTTTAGTTTTCTGTGTATCTTGTTTTTTGTTGTTATTTTTTGAAATTGGTCATTTAGATATCACAGTGTAGTTACCCCAGAATTGAACTGTCTCCTCCCTGAGTGGTTATTTTTTTCTTGCTGGTCTATAATAGTCTACTGTATATATTCCACGCAATATATTATCACTTAAGTATCTGCTCATTGCCATATCTCAAACTAGCATTCTGACACGTTTCCTTAGATGCAAAATGCATATTAATCAATGGAAGAAACAAATAAAAACAGTTCTCTCAATATTTGCAGATTGTCTCTCCTGATGCAGTCATTCAACTCTTACCTGGCTTATAATGACTGTAGGCAATAGCCCATAATGACTATTCAGACATTTCTCATGTGTTTTCTGGATATGTGCTTTGCCTTGGACATACATCATTTTCATTTTTATTTCAAAAATAAAATTTTGTATGTTTGTGGAGTGTAAAATGATACTTTAATCTATGTATTTACTTTGTTTAAAATGCCATAAACTACTTAAATCATGCATTAACTTATATGCTTCTTTTTATCATGAAAACATAAAACCAACTGGCCATTTTTATGTATTCAGTATGATATTATTGATTATAGTCAGCATGCCACAATAAGAATGTCTTAAAGTTATTCCTACTGTTTAATTGAAATTCTGTATACGTTTAACCAATATTTTTGTGCTTCCTCCTTCTCCTCATTTATTTGCTGTCACTATTAAAATCCCCACTGCTACATGTTCAATGATTTAGATCTCACATTTACATTATATACTTCTTGTTATTCTGTGCTTAATTTCAATTAACATGATGTCTACTAAATTCAAGATTTGTCACAAATGATAATATTCCCTACTTTTTTAATGTTAAATAGCATTCCAAAATATACATAGCACACTTTATAATCAATACCATATCATGTTATTGTGATTAATGTTACACTGTACCTGTTTTTTCACTATACATATTTAATTAAATATGATTATATATTCACTAAAGGGATGTTCAAGTCATGTGGTAATTACAGTTTTCATTTTTGAGCAAACTCCGCACATATTTCTCTCTCTTTTTTTTTTTTTTTTTGGTTTTTCGAGACAGGGTTTCTCTGTGTAGCTTTGTGCCTTTCCTGGATCTTGCTCTGTAGACCAGGCTGACCTCAAACTCACAAAGATCTGCCTGGCTCTGCCTCCCGAGTGCTGGGATTAAAGGCATGCACCACCACCATCACCACCACCACCACCACCGCCGCCGCCTGGCTACATTTTTCAATAGAAGGTTTACTAATTAACATTCCAATGAACAATTCTTCCTTTTTATTATATCACTTTTTTCCTTTCTATGTCTTTTTATTAATTAAGACATTTTTTTAAAAATTTTACATACAATCAAAGATCCAACTCTTCCCTCCCCCTGCTCCTCCAGCCTTCCCCTCCAAATCTACCCCCCCATTCCCTCCTGCAATAAGGTAATGTTTCCCATGGTGAGGTACATTTAGTAGAGGCAGATCCAAGCCCCTCCCCCTGCCTCATGGCTGTGCGAGGTGTCCCATCATAGAAAGTGGGTTCCAAAAAGCCTCCTCATACTATGAACACCTGATGTTTTGACAAAGAAGCCAAAACTGTACAATGGAAAAAAGAAAGCATCTTCAACAAATAGTGCTGACATAATTGTATGTCAACATGTAGAAAATTACAAATAGGCTGAGCGGTGGTGGCGCACGCCTTTAATCCCAGCACTCGGGAGGCAGAGCCAGGCAGATCTCTCTCTGTGAGTTCAAGGCCAGCCTGGTATACAAAGATCCAGGACAGGCACCAAAACTACATGGAGAAACCCTGTCTCGAAAAACCAAAAAAAAAAAAAAAAGAAAGAAAGAAAGAAAAAAAAGAAAAGAAAAGAAAATTACAAATAGAATAGATCCATATCTATCACCATGCACAAAACTCAAGTGGATCAAAGACCTCAATATAAAACCAGTTACACCTGTTTTCATTGGTGCCCAGTATGTTTGCTCTGAAAACACACAAACTTTCAAATGTTACATAAGTACCTGCATTAACACAGGTATGTACTATGCTTTGTACACAAATCAGCCAAAGATAATTTTCATTTTGTGTTTGAGCAAGTAAACTATATACCAACTGTCCTGTAGTTTTTCTAGGTTTATTTCTTTATGTCTGTAGCAAGAATTTTCTGGGGTCTTCACTGAACAAACCTGATTATTATTAACTTTGATTAAATCCACAGCCTTTCATTTTCTGTGGAAACAAAAGTATAATCTCTTCTTCAAAGTAATACATTTTTTTTTGTTTTCCATTTTAAAGTTAAGGCATTCTTAAAGTACCTAGGCTGGTTTATTTCAGCAGTACCTGTTACAATCCCTTGTCTCCCAGCATCTGTTGTTTGCTTATCAGCAATCAAAAAATTCAAGGACTACAAAACTCTATGTAGCTTATTCTTTTTATTTCCTCACTTCTCTCTTTAAAGGCTTTATTATTTTAAACTATTTTTATGACAGTCTACATTCTATTTCTTTTCTGTCTTAAGACTACACATATTTTTAAATACACTGGAAACTGTTCAGGGATTGTTTTCTGTCTGGGTCTGTCTTTACTGTGTATCTCTAGCTTTTTCTGTCTGCATGAGCAAAAAAAAAAATGCTAAGTTACTGCTAGATCCTCTGCTACTGCTTTGGTGTATGGTTGGAGGTATGTGACTGGGAACTGGATTCAACTCCCCAGCGCTGGAATTCAAGGTGCTCATGCTGCAACAGGTGTTTTTATTTATCTTGATGTTTCTACCTAATGTGAAAAAGGCTAGTTAAGTGCTCTGCACTACAGCAGAGGTTCTTAGATGAGCTATGTCCTTTTTTTTTTCCTTTTTTTTTCCTTATATTTTTTTCTCTTGGCTTTCTCAGGCCCTATGTGAAATATGGGTCCCATGTTGGGTACCAAAATATAGTGAGCTTATTCTTTTTTGGGGGGCCACCTTTCAGCTCCCAAATACAGACATGAAGACTTATTATTTGTTACAAATTCCCAGCCTCATCTTAGGCCTGTTTCTAGCCAGCTTGTCTAACTTAAATTATCCTGTTTCTCTTTATCTATGTTTTGCCTTAGGGTCTTTTACCATTCTTTTCTTCTTTCTGTATGTCTTACTTTCCTGCTTCCTCTGTGGCTGGCCAGCTGGGTGGCTGGGTGTTTTTGTGGCTGGTCCCTGGCATCCCTGACACCTTCTCCTTCTCTGTAGCTAGAGTTTTTCTGGCTGGCCCACAGTCAGGACAGATCTGTCACCCGCCAGTCCCACAGCTGCTCAGACCCAACCAAGTAAATACAGAGACTTATATTATTTAAACTGTTTGGCCTAATGGCTCAGGCTTCTAGCTATCTAGTTCTTACATCTTAAATTAATCCATTTCTATAAATCTGTACCTTGCCACGTGGCTCGTGGCTTACAAGCATCTTCACATGCTGCTTGTCATGGTGGCAGCTGGCAGTGTCTCTCTCTGACTCAGCCTTCCACTTCCCAGAATTCTTCTCCCTGTTAGTCCCACCTATACTTCCTGCCTGGCCACTGGCTAATCAGTGTTTTATTTATTGACCAATTAGAGCAATTTGACATAAGACCATCCAACAGCACATATTCTTTTTTTAAAATAAGTGTTTTAATTTTATAATTAATTAAATTTTACATATCAACTACAGATTCCCCTGTGCTCCCTCCTCCTACCCCCCAGTCTTCCCCCCAATCCATCCCCCATTCCGACATCCTCCAAAGCAAGGTCTCCTCTGGGGAGTCAGCCCAGCCTGATAGATTCAGTTGAGGCAGGTCCAGTCCATTCTTCCCTGCATCAAGGCTGAGCAAAGTGTCTCAGCATAGGCCCTAGGTTCCAAAAAGCCAGCTCATACACCAAGGGCAGCATCCAGTCCCACTGCCTGGGGCCTCCTAAACTGTTCAAGCTCATCAACTGTTTCACTTATCCAGAGGGCCTGGTCTAGTTCCGTGGGGGCTCCTCAGCTATTGGTTCACAGTTCATATGTTTCCGCTAGTTTGGCTATTTGTCCCTACGCTTTTTCCAATCATGGTCTCAATATCTCTTGCTTGTATAATCCCTCCTCTCTCTCGCCAATTGGACCCCTGGAGCTCCACCTGGGGCTTGGCCATGGATCTCTGCATCTGCTTCCACCAGTCACTGGATGAAATTTCTATCATGACAGTTAGGGTGTTCGGCCATCTGATCATCAGAGTAGGTCATCTTAGGTACTCTCTCAACCACTGCCAGTAGTCAATAGTAGAAGTATCTTTGTGGATTTCTGGGGACCTCTGTAGCACTCTGCTTCTTCTTATTCCCATGGGGTCTTCATTTATCATGGTATCTCTTTCCTTGTTCTCCCACTCTGTTCTTGATCCAGCTGGGACCTCCCGCTCCCCAAGCTCTCTTTCCCCTGACCCTTGCCCTCCATTACCCAACCTCACCCCCAGTTTGCTCATGTAGATCTCATCCATTTCTCTGTCCCTGGGCGATCCCTGTGTCTTTCTTAGGGTCCTATTTCCTAGATAGCCTCCCTGGAGTTGTGAGTTGCAGTCTGCTTATCCTTTCTCTTCCCTCTCTCAAACCTAGCTTTCTCCTCCTATTTATTCTCTCTGCTGTCAGCCCCACCTACCCTTTCCTTTATCTTGCCTAGCTCTTGGCCATTAAGATTTTTATTAGGCCAATCAGATGTCTTAGGCAGGCAAGATGAAACAGATGCAACACATCTTTACACAATTAAACAAATGTAGCATAAACAAAAGTAACACACCTTCACATAGTTAAAGTAATATTATGCAGCATAAACAAATGTAACGTATATTTGCCTCATTAAAATAATATTCCACAACAAAAAGTACTCATACTAATGAGCCTATTGAGGACATTTTACATTTAAATGACTCAAATAGCATTTTAAACATTTGTTTATACATGGATGTTTTTCATTATATCTACTTCCATAAAGAAACTTCCCTCAGCTTTTAATAACACAATTTACATCAGAATTTTAGTAATTTATTTCAGGTGTTTGGCTTTGTCATCTATTTGGAACTTTTTCAGGAGCTATAATAAATTACTATTTTCATCCTAATGATATCTAGAATGAACTGGTAGTCAGGTCTTTGGACATTGCTGTGGGTGATAATCTTGACTCAATTAATTAAGATGAGAAGACTAATGTAATATAGGTGACACCATTCACTGGATTTGGATTCTGGACCATAAACAATGTAGAAAGTGAGCAGAAGACATTGATTCATCTTCCTTTGCTCCCTTACTGCAGATGGAATGTGACCAGCTACCTCAAACTTCTGACATTATGACTTTCATGCATGATGGATTGCATCCTACAATTATGTGCAAAATAAACTATTTCTCCCAAGTTGCTTTTGTCAGAGTTTTTTGTCACAGAAACAGAAAAATACATAAGAAAAGCATTGTCCACTACTTTTCAATATAGGTGCCTGCCTTCTTACCCCCTTGTTCCCCACTGTGATGGTTATGGACTCACTCTCTGGACTATAAGTAAGACCCTAATTCAATGCAATCTTTTATAAGTCTCCCTTGTCATGATGTCTGTTCACACCTATAGAAAACTAGCAGCAATAGGTGAATATTTAAGTAACCCTTGGAGAGGCTACAACAAATATATACTATAATGTTTAAAGATCTGCTCTGCCCCCTTCAGAAACAGGGAGCAATATCTTAAAATGGAAATATAATCTTTAAGACATTTGTGGATTTGGAGAAAGAAATAGAAATAGGCAAGTAAAAGTATCACAGAAAATGTTTTTCTTGATCCGGGATTGACTTCCATATTGTAAACATCTCCCTATTTTCTAGAGTCAAGAAAATAGTTGGGGAGGCCATAACATAAGTAGAATACAATGTGCTACACATGTTATGCTAAGTAGGCAAATAGTCAGACTACCTTTTATTTGGTTTTTGTTGTTGTTGTTGTGGTTTGTTTGTTTGAGACAGGGTTTCTCTGGGTAGTTTTGGTGCCTGTCTTGGATCTTGCTCTGTAGAACAGGCTGGCCTCAAACTCACAGAAATGTGCCTTGCTCTGCTTCCTGAGTGGTGGAATTAATGACATTTGCCACCATTGCCTGGCTCAGACTACCTTTTAATATTAATTAAATATTAATCTTTATAACTGTGGAACACTGTTGTTCTTAGCCTTGACCACAGGAGCTGCTGCTGCAGCTTTTTCTTCTTGTTCTTGTGATTCTTGTTCTTGTTGTTCTTGTTCTTTTTCTTGTTCTTCTTGTTGTTGTTCTTGTTTTTGTTGTTCTTGTCCTTGTTCTTCTTCTTGTTCTTCTTCTTGTTCTACTTCTTGTTCTTCTTCTTGTTCTTCTTCTTGTTCTTCTTCTTGTTCTTCTTCTTGTCCTTCTTCTTCTTGTCCTTCTTCTTCTTGTCCTTCTTCTTGTTCTTCTTCTTGTTCTTCTTCTTGTTGTTCTTGTTCTTTTTCTTGTTCTTGTTCTTGTTCTTTTTCTTCTTCTTCTTCTTCTTCTTCTTCTTCTTCTTCTTCTTCTTCTTCTTCTTCTTCTTCTTTTTCTTCTTCTTCTTCTTGGTCTCATTCTTCTTGGTCTCCTTCTCCTTCTCCTTCTCCCTCTTCTTCTCCTTCTCCTTCTTCTCCTTCTCCTCCTCCTCTCCTCCTCCTCCTCCTCCTCCTCCTCCTCCTCCTCCTCCTCCTCCTTCTTTTTCACTTTTCCCCATTGGGCAATGGTTCATATAGAGACTCACTATTGGTCACTGTACTGAGAATAAGTGACTGTAATGTTCTCATCCCTAAATGGAAAATCTACATGAGTCCTTCAAAGGCCAAGGAGACATCATGAGAAAGGAAGCAGAAAGACTGCAATTGCCAGAGAATAGTGGGTTGTTGATATGAAATGCTGTCTTCTAGATATGACACAGAGGGAGTAGTCATGATATCACTATAGGTCTATTTATCTATGGAAACACCTGCACACAAAAGAAGACATAAATGTGGCACAGCCATATCTTATGGGAATGGCAAAATTCATAAATCAAGCACAGCTGCTTGACAAAGATCCAGCAAAGCTGAACTCATGCCACTTTTGGTCTTGATCTGCATGTGTTGCATGCTTGGGGAGATTTTAATATTTGTACTATTTGTGAATATTGGATTGTTGGAAACTTTCCTATGACTCATTTATGCATTCTTCCAGGAGTACTCCTTCTAAGCTTCCCCAGGAAAGTCCTGAGCATACTACCCCTCTAATGGTTTGAGAGATATTCTTCTCTACCTAAAGGTCTTCCTTATGCCTTAGAGGTTGTGACACACATAAAAATACAAAGGTCTCTTTATAAGGCTATGAGATATTCTTGAAATATCTTCTCCTGTATTTACTCGGGAATGAGACAATCAAAAGAAGTAAACTTTAAAAGTCAACTAGATTCAGTGAGTTAAATCAGATCACAAGCCACAGATCAGATTACAAAGCCTCTTCCTACTACATACTCAGACAATTATGTAGCATACACAACAACAAAGTTACATTTGCTGAAGTTACCTCTGCCTTACACAGGGATTTATGTTAATGGAAAAAGAATAGTGTGGAAAGAAGATAAAAGAATGAGGAATCAGGACCTCCCTTTCTTAGAAAAGTTACCTTGCACAGGGCCACTGTGGTATTTTATAACAAAGGAACAAAAGAATGCCAAGATTAGACAAATAAATAAATTCTACAAAGATATAAAATATAAACATTGTATTATGCTATCATTTGAATAATAAATAATAACTACACCAGCTTTAGCCTGAGGATTTTTCATGAGGACTCTGACTCTTAAGAGTTAATAACACACTGCTCAGGACATGACAATATACAACGACTGGCTAATGAAATGTGGTCTGAGGTGATCTAGTTCAAGAGATATTAGAGGAGAAGAAAATTATTATCTGGACTACAGAATATTCTTGTGATAATTTGGCAAAGACTCAAGATTTTTTTTTTGCTGCTATCTAAAAATGTTAGCCTTAAACTAAATTGAAGAGTTTGGGATTAATGTCACTGGCAGAAGAGAGTTGAAGACAGCCTAGTATTACTGTGTCACATGGTTATTAGTGATGACACTTACACAAATCTACAATGAAAAGGAGCAAATGAGGCAAAGATAAATACAAATATACAAATTGAGACTAGAGAATATATTTATTTGATTTTAATCTCTATGCTACCACTTTTGGTATTGTTTCTGTTTTCTGTATGATTACAACCTCAAGAAACTACTAAATAAGTGTAGTTAGAATGGTATATACAATATGTGCTGAGTCTTAGGCAGAAATAGAAAAATTTACTCTTAAGTAAATGACATGTTGTTCTCATCAGACTAAGAATCACAATTATTACAACTTCAACATATACATTGCGAAAAACTCATTATGTTAAGATGATGAATTTGGAAATAATCCTCTTAAATTTATGTTACACTGTATCATCATGATTATACTTTCAAATTTCATATCCTCTAACAATGATTTCAGTTGGTATAGTAGATGTTCTTGGTTACCACTTACACTCATATACATTTAAAATTACTAATTATTCTCACTGGTGGATTGGTTAAAGGGTATAATGTTGGATAATGCAATATAAGCATAGACACTTTGGGTCCAAGGGTATTAATAATTCAGATGGCATTATGTAACATTTTTTTCTCTTCTGATTAACAAGGAATCACTGGGAAACTTAGAATCAACAGAATTGATTTTTTTAAGTGGATAATGCCCTGTTCTATACAACTTATCTACAACATCAGCATTATTTCAGTACAGGTTTATGTAATATTAAAACTCTACAATAATTTCCAATATAATTCAGTTATGTTGGAAATGTGTCTTCTGTCATGTAACCTGTAAATACCCTTTAAATATAATAATCTCTATAGTTAAAACCTTTAGTAAGCTTGCAAAGTAATTTTTTGTTGATTTTGTTAAAAAAAACTCAGTGAGTTGTAAGAGAAGATATATAAAGATGATATATTTTGAAAATGTCCAATATATGTTAAAATTACTGATATTGTACTATTAAGAGCTGAGGATTTGATTTACGATAAATGGATTGCTTGAGGCATGCTGTTTCTTCAGTAAATGTTACCAATTATATTACCCATTCAATTCTGTAAAATAAAAAGCTGATATTTTAAGTATTCAACTGATTTGTTTCAGCTTGCACAGTTAATAATATAGTGTAATAGAGAATTAAATACAAGCTTTATAACTTAGAGTTAGTGATATTTACATTGCACTAAACCTACTCAGTCCTTGCAGGCTTTCTGCATTCTTTCAGATAGGTTAGTAGTTTAGTGTTCAGGATAGTTTTTCTCAGATTAAAGATTGTATTGTTTAAATTAATAGTTTTTACAATCATAAATAATTCTTCCAAAAAACTATTAAATCATTGAAGCTTTTTGAAACAAAATTTTTATCCAAGTTTATTTCTAAGACTTTTTAAGTGTAAAAATTATAAATGAAAATGTGTCATGTATTCATATTTATTCATCAATAAACATAGTTGGCATTGATTCATATGTTTCCTCATTTCAAAAAGATTATTTGTAATTATGTGTATTTTTTGCATAACTACATGTATGAGCAGCACCTGCAGAGGTCAGAAGAGGGTGTTGACTCCTCCACTGTTGGTGGGAATGCAAACTTGTACAGCCACTCTGGAAATCAGTTATTTCGGTTTCTAAGAAAATTGAGAATAAGTCTTCCTCTAGACCCAGTTATACCACTCCTGGGCATATACCCAAGGAATGCTCAATCTTACCGCAAGGACACATGCTCAGTTATGTTCATATCAGCATTATTCGTAGTAGCAAGAACCTGGAAATGCCGGGCAGTGGTGGCGCACGCCTTTAATCCCAGCACTCGGGAGGTAGAGCCAGGCGGATCTCTGTGAGTTCAAGGCCAGCCTGGTCTCCAAAGTGAGTTCCAGGAAAGGCGCAAAGCTACACAGAGAAACCCTGTCCCGAAAAACCAAAAAAAAAAAAAAAGAACCTGGAAACAACCTAGATGCCCCTCAACTGAAGAATGGATAAAGAAAATGTGGCACATATACACAATGGAGTACTACTCAGTAGAAAAAACAATGATATCATGAAATTTGCAGGCAAATGGATGGAACTAGAAAATATCATCTTGAGTGAGGTAACCCAGACTCAGAAGGACAAACATAGTATGTACTCACTCATAAGTGGATACCAAATGTGAGGGAAGGGATGGCCAGACTGCAGCCCACAACTTCAGAGAGGCTAGCTAACAGGAGAAGACCCTAGGAGGGACACATGGGTGACCCTGTGAAGGAGAAGTGGATGAGATCTACATGAGCAGACTGGGTGTGGGGGGATGGGAGAGGGCGAGGAGTGGGGCATGAGAACATAGGGAAATGGGAGGGTCAAGCTGGAACAGGGACAGAGTGGGAAGGCAGGGAGGAAGATACAATGATAGTTGAGGACATCATGGGAATAGGAAGAGACAGGGTGCTGGGGAGGACCTCAGGAATCCACAAGGTTGACCCCAACTTGGTCTGCTGGCAGTGGTCCAGAGGGTGCCTGGACTGGTCTACTCTGGTGACTGGTCTAGCAGATAACCTAACTGTCATCATAGAGCCTTTGTCCAGTGACTGATGTAGACAGATGCAGAGATACACAGCCAGGCGCCAGGCTGAGCTCCAGGAATCCAATCAATGAGAGAGAGGAGGAATTTTGCATACTGGGAATGTCGAGATCATGCTAGGAAGAAGTGTAGAGATGACCGGCCACACTATTGGAGGCCCATGAACTGTAGACTAGTGGCTGTGAAGCCCCCATGGGCCTGGACTAGGACCTCTGGATACGGAAGATGGTTATTTGGTTCAAACTGTTTGGGGAGCACCCAGGCAGGGGGATCAGGATCCGTCCCTGGTGCATGGGCGGCCTTTTGGGAATCTGGTGTCTGTGGTGTGGAGCCTTGCGCAGTCTTGGTACAGTGGTAAGGGGCTTGGACCTGCCTAGGTTCAGTGTACGGGGTTCTGCTGACTCCCCTTGGGAGACCTAGATTTGGGGGATGTGGGGATGCGGGGTGGCTTGGGAGGGAGTGCTGGGAGATGGGAGGAGGGAGGAGGTGGGATCTGTGGGTGGTATGTAGAGTGAGTAGAAAATTTCTTAATAAAGATAAACTGTGGTGGTATTGTATTCCTCAAAATATTGTGCACCCTAATAAACTTATCTGGGGTCAGAGACAGAACAGCCACTAGATACAAAGGCTAGAAAATGGTGGCACTCACACCTTTAATCCTAGCACTCCAGAGGTAGAAATCCCTCTGGATCTCTGTGAGTTCAAGGCCACATTGGAAATGGCCAGGCATGGTGACACAGGCCTTTAATCCCAGAAAGCGAGCTTTTAATCCCAGAGAGTGGTGGTAGAAAGCAGAAAGGTATATAAGGCATGAGGACCAGAAACTAAAAGCTTTTAGCTGGTTAAGCTTCAGGCTTTCGAGCAGCAGTTCAGCTGAGAGCCATTGGGATGAGGACACAGAAGCTTCCAATCTGCGGAAACAAGACCAGCTGATAAGTTTGCCAGGTGCGGTTAGCTGTGGCTTGTTCTGTCTCTCTGATCTTCCAGTGTTCACTCCAATAACTGGCCTCAGGTTTGATTTTATTAATAAGAACTTTTAAGATTCATGCTACAATAAATGGAAAAAAAATTTAAAAAAATAAAATGAAAAAAAAAAAAAGAAGAGGGTGTTGAACCACCTGGAGCTAGTGTTAAAGATGATTGTGAGCCTCCCAGTGTGGAAGATGAGAAATGAACTCAGGTTCTCTGCAAGAGCAGCAAATAGTCCTAATCAGTGAGCCATCTCTCCAGTCTCCATATGGGTTCTCTACATGTGTTCAGGGTATTTACTATCAAATTTCATGGGACAAGTTATCACCTATTTCATCTGACAGAGATCTGAGTAAATTAGGAGTATTTTGAATTCCTCTTCAAGAGGAGAAATATCAATTTTAAGACGATGTACGGAAAAGTTCACTATGTTTTTCTTTCTTTAGTTTAATGAATGTATCCTCAGAAGAAAAAATAATTAAATTAATTTAAATAATATTTCTATAATTAGAAACAAATGAATAAGTAAGTGAATACTCTGGTAATTTTTATTTATTTTTACATGCAATGTCCCATATCAGCATCACCATTAATTTGTTAAAACTCAAAAGTTGGTACATGGCCAAGTTGAGGAAACTCAGAAATTCTGGACTATCATCTTCCAAGTGCAGGCATTAGAGGAATTCCACACCTAGCTCCTATTCTTTTTTAAAACTTTTATTGAAGTAATTTATTAATTATAGTGAAGTATATATGCAGATGTCATTATTTTTTAATGTTTATGTCACTTCCTTTGCTATGTCAAAGAAAACTGAATATTATTCTAGCATATAGAATATGTGACCTTATGAAATTGCCTTTCTGTCTTAAAGTATATGAGTTTCATAGTGTATGTGTACCTAACATATGTGCGTTATTAAACTTAGATCCAGTGATTTGTTGCCAAATACTTTTGGATGGATTTTTTAAATGTTTATTCCTTTCTCATGTTTTATTATGCAAAAGTTTGACTTAAATTTTCACCATGTACCTCTCACATTTCCACAAACAAAGTTAATCTTAATTGTGTTCTTGTCATCGTTGCTCATTTTACATAATGCAAATAGAAAGACTGAAAGAAAATGATGTTGATGAGGGCATATTGGATTTTATAATATTGGTTTGATTTCCTTTGTAGCCATGATACAAAGGACTAGAGTAACTGGGAGGGCAGTACTTAAAGTAGTGCTTCAATAACAACTTAGATTTGTTGCAACAAGGTACACCCAGAGATATATCTCTCAGCACCAATACCAGATTTCAACATGAGAGCAATTTCAGCAGAGGTAGATGAAATTCCCATTCATGTGGTTTCCTGTGTAAAAGGGATTGAAAAAGCTGCTGGAAATGGCCACATCTTATTCTATAGGTAACATTGTCATAAGTACATATATAAGATCTGTAGTGGGTAGCCACTCCAGCTTTGGTCTGGAAGTTCCAACCCCCAATGAAGCTTCCATAACTATCACGCCTAAAAGGCGGGGCCAAGGGAGGGCCTGGAGACCTGAGATCGGGATGAGCGGCGCTCTCTTGTTCCTGGATCTGGACGCGAGAGGTAGACCGAGGAAAGTTCTCCAGAGAACACCGCCGGACTGTGCTGCGTCTCTTCCAGAACCCATCATCTACCTATCCCTTCATTTGTGAGTTACGCCTTTAAATAAATCTCCTTTTAACTACGTGGAGTGGCCTTAGTAATTTCACCAATAAAGATCTTTAAGGGTTATCCTATTATGACTGCTGAGAATTTGTACCCAAAGCTTTGTAGAAAGAAATCAGTGAAATTTATGCTATTTCTTTTAACTGAGGGTCTTTAGGAAAGTCCACTGTTGGCAAAGGGACACATTTAGAACAAAAGACACTATGAATACTTGCAGCAATGAAATACAAGAAAATTAGTTAAATACTGGGTTTAATGTAGAAATTGATATTGTGGTTAGTCTGGAAAATACCAACGATCCAGCCATGATCATTTCTTGGCCTTTCCCCCTCAATATTATTTTCTACATAGCTTTAGTTTTCATAATCACTGCTTTCTTTCATTTTCAGTTTTGTGGGACAGATACAATACATGCATTAAACCACATCCATTTCAGTTATTATACCTGTGTAGAAGCTAGTGTCAGAAAACTGGCTAATTATTTACTTATTTATTTTATTTTTCCCAACCTCACCTTCAAGACTTAAGTAATCATTTGTATAATATTTACAAGTTTAACATTTCTCCATTCCAAATATAAATGACATAATCTCATACATAAATTTCTGTTACTCTGCTTTTCCCTTTAACTTAATCCCCTCCAGGTTCACACTAGTTTTACAAATGACATTCCTTTTTAACTTTCAAGTTACTGAGAGAAGTTGGAGCAGGAATCTGGGAGTTGGATACTCCCACATCAAACATCAATCAAAAATAATGCTCCACAGGCTTGTCCACAGGCTAATCTGGTGGGAGAAATTTCTCAATTGTAGTTTCCTCTTCCCAAATGACTCTAGCTTGTGCAAAGTTGAGAAAAAACAAACAAACAAACAAACAAACAAACAAACAGAACCCAAACAAACAGAACAGGAGCAAATGCATGAAATATCAAAGAATAAATAAAAACACAAAATATAAAATGATCAACAAAGGGAAAACAGTTCAAAGTAATTAATACAAAAGCTATAAGGTTAAAAATTGGTTTCTTGTAAGTATGTTTTTGCGTACATTAATTATATTTATATTAATTTGCAGGAATCACCACCATTGTCAATAGAATTACGTTATCTTCCTCAAATAAAACTCTGTAATCATGGAAGGTTACATGCAAACAGGGAAATCTCTCTTAACCTCCATAGACTTCCTGATTCTATCTCTGAATTTTTTTTCTAGGAACCTCAAACAGGCAAAATACATAAAATATATTTAAACTTAGTAAACTTAAAATATATTACAGGCTCCATTTAATTCATCTGGTCATTATTAGAATAAATCTAGTGGTGTTTCTCTTATATGTGGTTGCTATTGTAGTTGGTTTGTTGAATTATGCTGCTTTAAAATATGTAAATAGAATCTAGGCTTATCCCTGCTTTAAAAAATTTTAGTTGGGTGTGATGCTGAACACCTTTAATCCTAGCCCTCAGAAGGCAGCAACAGGTGGATCTCTTTGTGTTTCACAGCAAGCTGGTCGACACAGTGAGTTCCAGGCCAGCCAGAGCTCCATAGTGAGATTCTGTCAAAAACAAAACAAAACAAACAAAAAAAGCTAAAAGGAAGATGGAATGGAGCTGTGTAGTTCTTATCAAAGGACAGAATTTTAGCTTAATGTGATAAATCTGTATTATGCTTATAGGCATGGCTGTGTATTTTTCTACACTAGTATCATTTTCTGTTTCCATCAATAGTACATTAGGGTCCCAGTTCCTCTACAGTCCACCTAATGTTTGTTATTTCTTATCTTTTATATATTATAATAGCTACCATAAAGCAAAGTCTTATTTCTTTATTTCAGTATCTGTTTTCCAACAACCTACACAATAGAACATCTTTAAATATTTACAGCTATCAGTGAATCTTCTTTGTATGAATGTTTATTCAATCTTTTGTTCCTTTTAATTTTATGCTTAAGTTTTAATTGTAGGGATTTTAAACATATTTTCTGTTATCTCCTTTTTGAAAAAAATAAGTTTGTTTTCTTTTTGTAGTCTCTTGGCTATGCTTATTCAGCTCTTCAGTCAAAAGTATTGCTTCATTTTTCTCTGAAGCATTGGTTTTATGGACAAGTAAGCTTTTATACTGTTTATATCATGGAAAAATTTCTTTCTCTCTAAAATATGGAAGAGAATTATGCTGGGTACAGTAGTCTGCATTATCATCTGTGTTCCTTTTGAACTTGAAGGACATTTCTCCTACATCTTCGGGCTTTTAAACTTTCCAATGAGAGTTCAGCTGTTGTTCTCATGGGTTTTCCTTTATATGTGACTTGTAGTTTTTCTTCTGAAGCTTTCAATGCATTCTCTTTGTTTTGTATATTTATTGTTTCTGATATAATATGCTGTGGGTAGTAGTTTCTCTTTGATCCTTTCTGCTGTTCAGTGTGCTTCTTGTATCTGTGTAAATACATCTTTCCTTAGATTGTAAGGTTTTTTTTTATGAACTTGTTGATGATCTAGTCTATGGAATCCTCTTTGACCATAATCTGAAGATTTGGTCTTTTCATGGTGTCTAACAGTTCTGGCATATTCCTTTAACGTTTTGGGTTTTTTTTTTAATTTTTTTTCATATTCCTTGCTAGAATGATCAAATCCCCCTACTTTATCTTCAAGAATTATTGAGGCTTTCCTCTGAATTTTTCATTGGGTTATGGAGCTTTTCAATTATGTATTCACTCCAGCTTGAGTTCTCTTAAGCACGTTTATCTCTCTACTAAACTAAATTCTCAATTGTCTTACTTCATTCAGCATGTGTTTGTGTTTTCTTGGGCAACACTCAAACATTTATTTTTATTTTTATTAAGTTAACTGAGATGTTTATTCATGTCTTCATTGAAGTTTTTGAATTTGCAGTTGAAGTTTTTATTGGGTTTTTTTTTAGTTGTGTGTCCTAGTAATTCTCATTGTAGAACATTTCTGCAGGACTAATGGGTTTTAAAAAGCACATAATGTGTTGGCCCTTCAAACTCTTAATGTTTTTGCAAAGTGCCCTGGGCATTAGCACTTATTTTATTAGTTATGTGCCTGATGTATGAGTCTAGCCTCTCTCAGTTTGAGCCAGCAGTTGTACAGCTGGAACTAGGACTTGGAACGTGAAAATGGCACAGGTAGGTCTGTTAATTTCTTAGATGACTTATGCTTCTTTGTTCC
>CABHPR010086062.1:0-13564 GCA_902168415.1 Peromyscus melanophrys | reverse complement strand
GTGTGTGTGTGTGTGTGTGTGTGTGTGTGTGTGTGTGTGTGTGTAGGCACACCTGTGCCATGTGCTCATGTGGAGATCAGAGGACATTTTCAGGAGTCAGTTCCCCCCTTTACTGTGAGTTTCAGACATCAAACTCAGGTTGTAAAGTTTGTGTGACAAGTTCCTCTATCTGCGGATCCAGGAAGGGACACCAGACAGAAGGTGAGTGGATAGCCAGGTAGTGGTTGCACACACCTTTAGTCCCAGCCCTCAGGATGCAGAGGCAGCCCTGAGTTTGAGGCCAGCTTAGTCTACAGAGTGAGTTCCAGGACAGCCAGGGCTACACAGAGAAACCCTGTCTCAAAAAACTAAGAAAAGGCAAAGGAGGGGATAAACTGTAGCCTCAGCCAGCTGTGACAGCCGGGGCACAAGATGATCCCAAGGAGAGTGGTGCTGAATTATCCTTGTGTGCCTTGCCCCCAGCAGGTGGTGACAGAGTCCCAGAAGGAACAGCACAGTGAACTGGACAAGTCTTCTATTCACAGCTACTGAGCCCTCATCCGAGCTCAGACCCTGACCCAAGCCTACTCTATAGCTCCAGGCCTAACACTAGTGCTCATCCAGCCCCTCTCTGCATGCAGCATGAACCCCTCCCAGCCAAGCTGCAGCCTGACAGCATGGCCGGGCCTCTCCCTGCCCTGACACATAGATGTGACCCATAGCTTTCCTGTCCTTGTAAGAGGCAGATGTAGAAACCCAGGACAACAGATCTGTTCAAGGATGCTCCCATGGCCAGTGGGGTGGGCCAGTGAGTCTCACTCTGAATCAAATAAAACTGTTACTGAGAGAAACTCCTTTGTATTTGTGTGGGGTCCTTTCTTCTCTGACTCATTTTCTTGGCGCTCATGACTCAGTGGGTCTGTTGCGTTTTCTCAAATCTCCCTGTTCCTTCTCAACTTAAACAAACAAAAAGTCTTTGTATGTAGCCCAGGCTAGCCTTGAACTAACTTTCAATCCTACCTCAATGTCTCAAGTGTTGAGATTACAGATATGTATGACTACGTCCATTTTTGGTTTTTCGAGACAGGGTTTCTCTGTGTAGCTTTGGAGCCTGTCCTGGAATTCACTCTGTAGTCCAGGCTGGCCTTGAATTCACAGAGATCCACCTGCCTCTGCCTCTCAAGTGCTGGGATTAAAGGCGTGCACCATCACCGCCCGGCTTATTGGACGTTTTAAGTCTCTCTCTCTCTCTCTCTCTCTCTCTCTCTCTTTCTCTCTCTCTCTTTCTCTCTCTCTCTGGGTGTTTGTGGGG
Source organism: Peromyscus melanophrys (assembly GCA_902168415.1). Lineage (NCBI taxonomy): Eukaryota > Metazoa > Chordata > Mammalia > Rodentia > Cricetidae > Peromyscus > Peromyscus melanophrys. The sequence continues at coordinate 12,273 of CABHPR010086062.1, read as the reverse complement.
GGGTGGCATTGTACAGTTTTGGCTTCTTTGTCAAAAATCAGGTGTTTATATGTGTGTGGATTAATGTCAGGGTCTTTAATTCAATTGGTCCACCTGTCAGTTTTTATGCCAACACTAAGCTGTTTTTATTACTATAGCTCTATAGTAGAGCTTGATGTTAGGGATGGTGATGCCTCCAGAGGTTGCTTTATTGTACAGGATTGTTTTAGCTATCCTGGGTTTTTTGTTTTTCCATATGAAGTTGAGTACTGTTCTTTCAAGATCTGTGAAGAGTTGTGTTGGGATTTTGATGGGGATTGCATTGAATCTGTAGATTGCTTTTGGTAAGATTGCCATTTTTATTATGTTGGTTCTACCTATCCATGAGCATGGGAGGTCTTTCTGATATCTTCTCCAATTTCTTTCTTCAAAGACTTAAAGTTCTTGTCATACAGGTCTTGCTTGGTTAAAGTTACCCCAAGGTATTTTATATTATTCGTGGCTATTGTAAAGGGTGATGTTTCTCTGACTTCTTTCTTGGCCCGTTTATCATTTGTATATAGGAGGGCTACTGTTTTGAATTAATCTTGTATCCTGCCACATTACTGAAGGTGTTTATCAGTTGTAAGAGTTCCCTGGTTGAATTTTGGGGGTGCTTTTAATTCTAGCACTTGGGAGGCAGAGACAGATGGATATCTATGAGTTCAAGACCAGACTAGTCTACAGAGTGAGTTCCAGGACAGCCAGGGCTACACAGAGAAACCCTGTCTTGAAAAACCAATAATAAGGCCAGGCGGTGGTGGCATATGCCTTTAATCCCAGCACGTGGGAGGCAGAGGCAGGTGGATCTCTGTGAGTTTGAGGCCAGTCTGGTCTACATAGCGAGATCCAGGACAGGTACCAAAACTACACAGAGAAACCCTGTCTTGAAACAAACAAACAAACAAACAAACAAAAAAACAACATGATCAAGTCACACTCAAAAGTGGAAGACAACTTCTTGTATGTTCTCTAACCAGATCACAAAGAACTTTGAGTGTGGAAACAGGCAATGTTAGCCAGGTGTGGTAGTGCACACTTGTAACCCCAGCCCTAGGTGATTGAGGCAAGAGACTCACTAACTGGTTCAAGGCATTTGATATGCTACACAGATTAGCCTGGGAGGCATAGTGACAATTTATCTCAAATAATAATAATAATAATGATGATGATGATGATGATGATGATGACTGGTTAGTAGTCCACAGTTTAGATAACAATTCTTGGCTTCATTCTGATAAGAGGTAAGTTTGATGAGCAATGTAGTATTTACATAATCTCAATGTTCCCCAGTCCCCTATTCTTACTAATTAACAAAGTAAAGAGTAATTTACAGGGTGGGGGAGGAGCTGAGATGGCTGGAAGGCTAAGAGCAATGACTGCTTTTCTGGAGGAACTTGGTTTGGTTCCCAGCACCCACATGGTAGCTCATAGCCTTCTTCTGGCCTCTGAGGTAACCAGGCACACAGATAGTGCAAAATTCCATGCACATAAAATAAAATAAATAAATCTGCTGGGTGGTGGTGGTACATGCAGAGGCAGGTGGATCTCTGTGAGTTTGAGGCCAGCCTGATTTACTGTTGGTGTTTTTGCTCTTTTGGGGGGCCTGCCACCCAGCTCCCAAATAAATCACACACAGAGGCTTAATTATAAATGCCAGGCCTTAGCTTGGCTTGTTTCTTGCCAGCTTTTCTTAAATTAACCCATCTGTCTTTTGCCTCTGGATTTTTACCTTTCTCTATTTTTGTATACCTTTCTTTTTTACTCTGTGATTTGCTGTGTAGCTGGGTGGCTGACCCCTGATGTCCTCCTCCTTCTCTCACTCCTAGATCTCTCCTCTCCCAAGTTTCTCCTTCTATTAATTCTCTCTGCCTGCCAGCTCTGACTGTCCTTTCTCCTGCCTCACTATTGACTGTTCAACTCTTTATTAGACCATCAGGTGTTTTAGACAGGCACAGTAACACAGCTTCACAGAGTTAAACAAAAGCAACATAAAAGAATGCAACACGCCGGGCGGTGGTGGCGCACGCCTTTAATCCCAGCACTCGGGAGGCAGAGGCAGGCGGATCTCTGTGAGTTCGAGGCCAGCCTGGGCTACCAAGTGAGTTCCAGGAAAGGCGCAAAGCTACACAGAGAAACCCTGTCTCGAAAAAACCAAAAAAAAAAAAAAAAAAAAAAAAAAAAAGAATGCAACACATCTTTACATCATTGAATAAATGTTTCACAGCATAAACAAAAGTAACACATCTTAAAATAATATCCCCTAACAATCTACAGAGTGAGTTCCAGGACAGCCAAGACTCTTATATAGAGAAACCTTGTCTTGGAAAACCGAAAACAACAACAAAAAATCTTTAGAAAGAGAGCAATTTATAGGACAGAAATCTGGCAGACAATGTTTCAATTAGGTCAAGTTTGAATAGGAACCACCTAACAGGAGGCATTAGGAAGAAGTCATGTGCGCCACCACTGCCTGGCCGTTGTTTGTTCTTAATGTTAATAAAGTAGACAATTCTGTATAATACTAGAAAGCCAGGTGATAGTGGTGCACACCTTTAATCCCAGCAGGTGGATCTCTGTGAGTTCGAGGCCAGCCTGGGTTACACAGAGAAATCCTGTCTCAAAAAACCAATAAATAAATAAATAAATAAATAATATAAGAAAAAAGTCGGGGGGAGGGGGCACACACCTTTAATCCTAGCCTTGGAAGGCAGAGGCAGGCAGATCTCTGAGATGGAGAGCAGCCTGGTCTACAGAGTGAGTTCCAGAACAACCCGGTCTACAACAGAGAAACCCTGTCTTAAAGCCTTCCCCCCTAAAAAAATAGTAAGAAAAACAACTCAACAAAATCAAGTAAAAATATTGGTGGCAATGTTACCATCAGAGAGGAAGAACAGATTTTGCTGACTAGAGTTAACAAAGTATGTGTTTCTTTTTGTTGTTGTTAAGACAGAGTCTGCTATGTAGAGTCTGGCTGGCCTGGAACTCACAGAGATCTGCCTATGCCTCCAGAGTGCTGGGCTTCAAGGTGGGCACTGCCATGCCCGCTCTTCAAAAACGTTTTAATGACTTCTTCATTTTTTTATTTGCCTGCATGCTTATGCACTGTGTACATGCCTGATGCCTGGAAAGCGAGGAGAGGACATCAGATTCCCTGGAACCAGACTGTTGCATGAATCCTAAATGGTCTTATAATAAAAACCTGGAGCCAGATGTTGGAGTAAATGATGAAAGACCAGAGAGACAAAGGAACAAGCCACAGCCACTTCTCACCTCACCAACTCCTCAGCCTATCTCCATCCTCAGATTGAATGCCTCTGAGTCCTCAGCCAAAAGGCTCTAGTTCCTGTCTCCTCACGCCTTACATGCCTATCTCTGCCCAGCCATTTCACTTCCTGTCTCAACCTTCCTAGTGCTGGGATTAATGGTGTGTGTGCTTCCCAGATACTGGGATTGAAGGTGTGTGCCACCACTGCCTGGCTCTGTTTCTCTCCTACACTGGATCAATCTCAAGTAATCCAGGGTGGCCTTGAACTCACAGAGATCCAGAGGATCTCTGCCTCCAGAGTGCTAGGATTAAAGGTGTGTGCCACCACTGCCTGACCTCTGTGTTTAACTCTGTAGCCGGCTCTGTCCTCTGATCTTCAGGCAAATTTTATTAGAGTACAACAAAATATCACCACACCAGACTTCCAGATGGTTGTGAGCCACCATGAATGCTAGGTTCTCCCACAAGAATAACAAATGCTCTTAAGCTCTGAACCATCTCTCCAACACCATAATGCATGGTACATTTTAGGCCAGGGATAGTGGTGTATGCCCTGAACCCCAGCTCTCTGGATGAACAAACAGGCAAATCTCTGGATTCCAGGCTAGCCAGAGCTATAGAGTGAGCTCCATTTTTAAAAAAATCATATATTTCAAAATGGTTAGAAGATTTTGAGTGGTCTCATTCCAAATAAATAATATTTAATGGGTATGCTAAATAATTAAATCACCACAAAATTTATACACATTTAAAACCGCCAAATATGTCCCAAATATACGTGTAATTATTATGTATCAATTGAACATAAAATTGGGCCACTGTGATGGCTTTAATTTATATATATATATATATATATATATATATATATATATATATATATATAGAGAGAGAGAGAGAGAGAGAGAGAGAGAGAGTTTGTTTGTTTTTTGAGACAGGGTTTCTCTGTGTAGTTTTGGTGCCTGTCCTGGATCTCGCTCTGTAGACCAGGCTGGCCTTGAACTCACAGAGATCCGCCTGGCTCTGCCTCGCAAGTACTGGGATTAAAGGCATGCACCACTACCACTCGGCTTATATATATGTTTTTAAATTTATGTTTTGGGGGTCAAGGTGCCTGATATGGAGCATGACTGCCTGAGTTCCATTGCAAAGACACACAATGGAAACAGAGATCTGATGCCTGAAAATTGTCCCCTGACCTCCAAACTTGTGACTTGCGCGCGCGCACACGCGCACACACACACACACACACACACACACACACACACACACACACACACACAAAATCCCCAAAGGGGCCTGATGAAGTGACCCAGCAGGTGCTTCCAAGCCTGATGACCTAAGTTTGATCCCACACAACTCCTCTGAGTTGTGCTCCATGTGTGCACACACCACACACTCATATGCACACACAATAATAAACCAATGTTTAGAAACAGTAACGGGAACTACGCACAATGTTGCAATGGTGCATGCCTCTGCTTCCCCCCTTCCCCCCCCCAGCTGAGGCAAAGGAGCTTTATTTTTAATAATTCATGTATGTTTTACATTTTTAATTACTTTAGTGTGTGTGTGTGTGTGTGTGTGTGTGTGTGTGTGTGTGTGTGTCATCATGCACATGTCATGGTACATGTGCAGAAGTCAGAGGACAACTTCTAGGGTCTGTTCTCTCCTTACACTATGTGGGATCCTGGGGCTCAAACTCAGGTCATCAGGCTTGGTGACAGGGGCCTTTACCTGATGTATTAGTTACTTTTCTGTTTGAAGGGACACTGGCCAGCTCAAACATGGCAAACATGGCTCGAGCAGGCCTGGTCCTTCTCCCCATTCCCTCTGCCTTGCTAAAAACCAGTAGATGACATTCCTAAAGCTAGCCACCAAGGTCTAGTCCCTTATTTGGCTACTTCCTCCTCCTGAGGCTGACTGCCAAGGTCCAGCTATCAAAGTATTGAAGTCCAGCAATCAAAAGCCCTCTTTGGCTCACCTAATTAACATGCTCAATTAAAATTAAACACTTCATCCTAACATGGAGTTTCCTTTTTTCCTTTATAAACCGCCATTTTCCTATGGGCTACATTGGTCTCCTCTCTATCCAGAGGCAGTCCTTTGTCCTCTAGGACATATATCCCTGCCCCCTCTCCCTGTTCCTTTTCCCTAGTTCCTCATCCTCTGTCTCCTGTTTTTGTCTCTTATTCCTGCCCTCTGTCCCTCTGGGGCAAATAAATCTCCTTTGTGCTGAGCTTGGTCTTGGGGGTCCTGGGCCAATATGATCTCTTTGTTGGTGGTGTGGTAAAGTACAATGACTACAAGCAACTTAAGGAACAATTTATTTAGGCTGATGGTTCCAGAGGGCTGGATGTCCATCATGGCAGGGAAAGTATGGTGAGCAGAGCAGGAAGCTGAAAGATCACATCTCAATCACACACAGGAAGCAGAGAGACAGAGAGAGAAAGAGAGCCATCTGTGAAATGTGACTCTATTTAGTCTTAACAATAAAAACCTGGAGTCAGATATCGAGAGTGAAAGCTGAAATATCAGAGAAGCAGAGCAGCCAGACACTAGAGACTTCTTACCTCTAAGAAATCTTGGACTGAATGGGGTGCTCCTGTCTCTACAAATCCTCAGACTGAGTTTGGGAGATCCTGTCTTTATGAATCCTCAGACCAAATAGGGGATGATCCTGTCTCTACCCGCCTTATATTCCTGTCTCCACCTCCTTAGTGCTGGGATTAAAGTCTTGAACCTCCCAAGTGCTGGGATCTAAGGCATGAGCCTCCCAAGTGCTAGGATTAAAGGTGTATGCCACCACTGCCTGACTTCTATGGTTACCACCACTGCCTGACCTCTATGGTTAACTAGTGGCTAGCTCTACCCTCTGATCTCCAGGCAAGCTTATTTGTCAGAAAACAAAACAAAATATCACACAACACATCTGTAAGGGGAGCAAGGCTACAGTTCTCAAAGCCCACCCCAGTGACATACTTCCTCCAGCAAGGCTCCTGTCCTACAAGTTCCAAAATCTCCCAAACAGCGCCACCAACTGGGGACCAAGTACTCAGATGCATGAGTTTATGGAAGACATTTCTCTTTCAAACTCCCATGCCCACTGAGCTAACTCACAGGCCTCAGGATGATCTTTAGTTCTAAGGCAGCCTTAGCTACAAAATTAGACTAAGTCTCAAAAACAAAAAACAAAAAACCAAAAAAAATCCAAGAGGAAGGCTGGGCATGGTGGTGCCTGCCCTTTAGTCCCAGCATTCAGAGGCAGAGGAGGTAGCTCTCTGTGAGTGCCAGGTCTATATATAATGAGACTCTGTCTCAAAAACAAGCAAACAAACAAAAACTAAACTAAACTAAAACAGGACTTTGCCCTCTGTAAATTGAAAAGAGAGATTTTTGCCAAGTGGGATGGTGTGTGCTATAGTCCTAGTGCCTGGGAGATGGAGGGAGGGAGATCATTTCGAAATTATCCTTGGCTACATGGCAATATCAACAAGTCTAGGATTTGTGAGAATTTTCTGTCTCCACATAAAATAGAAAAAGAGAGAAAAAAGAAAAAAAAAAAGGCTGGGGGTACAACTCAGTTGTCTGTCGGGGTGCTGCTTGCTTAGCATGTCGGCAGCCTTGGGTTTTGACCCTCAGCACCGGGTAGAATGGGACATAGTAGTCCATTTTAGTAGTGCTTGGGAGGGAGAAGCAGGAAGATCAGAAGTTCCAGGTCATCTTGACTACTTAAAGATAATACACAATGCTTAGTGCTCACATGGACTATAAGACATTCTACTCAAAAAAAGGGGGAGGGGAGTTGGAGGGATGGTTCAGTGGTTAAGAGTACTGGCTGCTCTTCCAGAGGCCCTGAGTTTAATTCCCAGCAACCACATGGTGGCTCACAACCGTCTGTAATGAGATCTGGCGCCCTCTTCTGGCCTGCAAGGATACATGCAGGCAGAACACTGTATACGTAATAAATAAATCTTTTTTAAAAATCCTTAAAAAAAAAAAAAGTTATGTGTGTGGGCTGCTGGAGAGATGGCTCAGTGGTTAAGAAACACTGACTGCTCTTCCAGAGGACCTGGGTTCTGTGGACCTCAGGCATCCATGTGGTGCACAGACACACATGCAGGTCAAACATTCACTCACATACAATAAAATTAAATAAATACAACAAATATTTAAGAAAGGTCGTTCTCAAAAGAAGAAAAGTAAAAGAGCCAGGGATATAGCTCACAGGCAGAGCCATCCTTAGCGTTCTGGAGGCCTTAGGTCCTATTCCCAGCACAGCAAACAAAACCAGCAAACGCAAGAGAATAAACTGGTAAACCAAGAGCTCAGGATTATCGCTGAACAGGGCTGGTGTGGAGGCGCGCACCTTTAATCCCAGCACTCTGGAGGTGGAGGCAGGTGGATCCATGGGAGTTTTGAGGCCAGCCTGGTCTTCATAGCAAGTTCCAGGACAGTCAGAGCTACATAAAGAGAGACCTTGTCTCAAACAAAACAAAACAAACAAAAAAGATTACTGGATAGAAAATCAATTGCATTCCTTCACAAACAAATGAAATAGTTACATTGTTTACAGTTAAAGTTGATAATGGGTTGGGGCTGGGGTGCAGCTCAGCGGGTAGAGCTCTTGCCTGCATTCACAAGGCCCTGGCTTTGATCTACAGCACTGCAAGAAAAAAAAAGTAGAAAGAAAACTGACTGTGCGTTGATAGTCATGGTCCCTCTATACACAACCCACCCGAGCGCTGGCACCTCCTCCATTGCTCTGTGTGCATGTGTGTCTGTGTGCAGGTGCACATGTGTGTATAGGTACCCATAAAAGCCAGAAGAGCGTGAGATCCCAAGCAGCTGGAGTGACAGGTGGATGTGAGCAGCAAATGTGGTACTCAGAACCAAATTCAGGTTCTTTGGAAGCATAGCAAGTGCTCTGAACTTGTTGATCCATTTCTCCAATATGTATATATTTTAAAGTCTCACTAGAACCTGGGTGTCCATTATTAGGGTAAGCTGGCTGATCAGCAAGGCCTAGAGATTTCCCTTTCTGTGCCTGCTCAGCACTGGGATCAGAACATGAGTCACCACACCCAGCTTTGTATGTGGGTCCTGGGGAGAGAACTCAGGTCCTCATGCTTACAAGCGCTTCACTCAACCCCCATATTTTTGAGACAGGGTCTCACTTTGTAGCCCTGATTGGCCTTCAACACGTTCCTTTTGCCTTTGCCTTCCAAGAGCTAGGATATCACTTCTTACAGTTTTCCCTGTTTCTCCATGCACCCATTCAATCATTTATTCATTTATCCATTAACTTATTCAACAAAGATTGCAAACCACTGGAAATATGGAGGCAAATGAAATAGGGAAGCAGTTCTCAACCTGTGGGTTGTGACCCCTTGGGGTAGCATATCAGATCTCCTGTATATCAGATACTTATATTACAATTCATAACAGTAGCAAAACTAGTTATAAAGTAGCAATGAAATAATTTTATGGTTGGGGGTCACCACAACATGAGGAACTGTATTAAAGGGTCACAGCATTAGGAAGGTTGAGAACCTCTGAAATAGAGGTTCATCTCATCACCTTCTATCAGGAAAGGCAGAGTTTAATACTCATTGTATTCTCATTGATGAATATATAATTAGCAGCTGAACTACATACATGCTCCGAGTTAATGAACACTATCCTGAGAACACATAACCGGTTTGCCAGACAGCTCAGAGGGTACAGAGAGCTGGTAACCAAGGCATCTTTCGCAGACTGCGGCGGCTTGTGTGTGGAGGGGCTCCAGGAAAGCCGCCCTGAAGACATAACAATGGACATTAATTTGGAGGCGTAACTAGACAAAATGAGAACAAGGACGCATTCCAGAGCACTAGGGAAGTAGGACAGACCTGAGGACTTAGATGAGTGTGGTGGTATTGTGTTCCCCAAAATATTGTGCACCCTAATAAACTTATCTGGGGTCAGAGAACGGAACAGCCACTAGATACAAAGGCTAGAAAATGGTGGCACTCACGCCTTTAATCCTAGCATTCCAGAGGCAGAAATCCATCTGTTCAAGGATACAGCCAAGCATGGTGACTCAAGCCTTTAATCCCAGGGAGTGAGCCTTTAATCCCAGGGAGTGGTGGTAGAAAGCAAAAAGGTATATAAGGCGTGAGGACCAGAAACTAGAAGCATTTTGGCTGGTCAAGCATTCAGGCTTTTGAGCAGCACAGTTCAGCTGAGAGACATCCAGTCTGAGGAAACAAGATCAGCTGAGGAACTGGCGAGGTGAGGAAGCTGTGGCCTGTTCTGTCTCTCTGATCTTCCAGCATTCACCCCAATAACTGGCCTCAGGTTTGATCTTATTAATAAGAACTTTTAAGCTTCCTGCTACAGATGAGGTCATGAAATTAGTGTCAATGCAAAAAAAAGGTCTCAAACTCAAAGACAGTAAGAGATAGTTTATTCTGGTTCCAAATTCTAGTGACTATGCATTTAGATTGCCCCAAGTTCCACTATTCCAAGGTGAAAGCATGATGTTTTTACGACAATAGAACAAAGCAAGTTATAAATCAAGGCATTTTATTTTTTAATGCATTTTATTTCACTTTTGAGATAGGGTATTACTACCTAGCCTTGGCCGGCCTGGAATTTGCTGTGTAGACAAAGCTGGCCTCAAACTCACAGGGACCTGCAGGCCTCTACATCCAGATTAAAGGTGTGCATTACCACATCCTGCCCTTCAAGACATTTTAAAAATACACTGGTGGAAACTGGAGAGACGGCTCAGTGGTTAAGAGCACTTGTACTTGCAGAGGACCTGGGTTTGATTTCCAGAACCTACATGGTGGCTTATAATCATTCATAACTCCAGTTCCAGGGGCTCTGATGCCTTCTGATTTCTGTGGGCATCAGACATGCATGTGGTGCACATACATGTATGCAGGCAAAACACACAAATAAAATAAATCTTAAGTAAAAAATACCTTGGTGGAAATATCAGAAAGGTGTGCTAGCCCATGTAAGGGAATCTCACCTATAGGCCTCCGATGGCATCTAATAGCAATTTTAGCTCTTTGATGGGTGGAGAACTGGGCTTTGTTAATACATCCCACAAGTTTAGTACATTCCTCCTGTAGTTTGGATGGTAGGTGGGCAAGGAATAGCTCTTTGTGGGGGCTAAATACAGCCTAAGAGAAATTGTAGTTAGCTTCTGAGCTCCAACATTCCAACGGCTTCAGTCATTGAAGTTTTAATTAGCTTTCGTGGACACAGCCTCTTTTCAAGGATTCTCCTCACGGAAGGCAGAGTGTAAGGGGGCAGAGTGGCATGGCACAAAAGGTTAGGCGTGAGTGTGTTAGCCTCCAAGGCACAGCAGTTACCAGATGTGCGTTTTGGAAAAATTTCTCTAGCTACCATAAGAATGGAGTCACGTGGACAGAATGACTGGGGGCTCCCCCCAGGGCTCAAGGAACTATTCAGAAAAGCAGCCAGAAAGACTTTCAGAGCCAGAGGGGACTGAAAACTCCAAGGCAATGGCTTCTTCCTGGTGCACACAGGAACTCCCAGAGACTGAGCCTCAAGCACAGGGCCTGCACAGGTTCCAGCCAGACTGGGTTCCATCATTGAAAGGTGGAAGCGGACACGGGCTCCAATCCCTAAGTAAGAAGCTATCTCCAACTGACAACTTGCAAAGGAAAAATTAGTTTTCCCAAAGGGAGTCTCACTGGGTATATTAACCACACTTAGGGGTGGGCCCCATGCCAACCCAAAACTAACTCAATGATATTTATGTGGATTTTTTTTTGTTTCATATTGCTTTGATCATTTTTTGTCTTACTAGTCTTTTGTTTGTATATTATGGTTTCCAATTTTGTGATTTTATGGGTGGTGTGTGTGTGTGTGCTTCTGAAGCTTTTTTTTTTATTCTGGTGTGTTTGTTTGCCTGTTTGTTTTCTTTCTTTCTTACTTTTTTTTTCAAGACAGGGTTTCTCTGTGCAGCTCTGGCTGTCCTGGAACTGCCCTGTCTCTGTAGGCCACTTGCCTCTGTCTCCTGAGCCCACCACTACCAGCCTGTTTGTTTTCTAGAGAAAGAAAGGGCGTGGTGTTGGATGGGTGTGGAGGATCTGGGAAGATTTTGGGGAAAGGAAACCGTTATCAGAATATATTGCATAAAAAATTTATTTTCAATAAACATATATTAAAATAAACAAAGACTAGAGTGGTTGGGCAAGGAGACTATTTGGAAGATAATTGCAATTCCCTACATAAATGTGGTGGACTAAGGTGGTGATAATGAAATAGCTGATATATAAATTTATATATGATATATATCATCTATCTATATCTCAACATGTTTGTATATATATTAAGACAGTTTAAGTCACTCGGGAGGTAGAGGCAGGTGGATCTCTGTAAGTTCGAGTCCCGTCTGGTCTACAGAGCGAGTTCCAGGGCAGCCAGGACTGTTAAATAGAGAAACCTTGTCTCGGAAAAAACAAACAAAAAAAGATAGTCTTTCTATTTTTAATTCAGGGTCTCATTATTTAATCCTGGCTGGCCTAATACTGGCTTTTTAGCGAGTATACTTCCAATCTGACTTCATGACCTAGGAACTCAGAGATCCGCCTGCCTTTGCACACACCACTCTATGTGGCTAAACAGCTGAATTCTAAAAAATGCTTAAAGGCGAAGTCTGTAGGCATGAAAAGAAATGGGGTATGGAAGGGGCAGTCCGGAAGCAGTTAACGAATAACGCCTGCCTATGTTCCTGGCTTGTGTACCGGCGTCCTTTAAACTTCAGACTGTTGTCTCTGCAGGGCGCGTGCACGCCTAGCACACGGGAAGCTGAGGCCCGTCTGGGATAGAGGGAGATTTTGTGTGTGCGGGTGGGGGTGAGACATTGTCCTGCTTCCCAGTCTCCACCCAGCAGCCTCACACCTGCATGCCCATGCGCAGCAGGTAGGGAGAGGCGACCTGAAGGTGCGGAGACCCCCAGCCATGAG
>CABHPR010086058.1:0-18636 GCA_902168415.1 Peromyscus melanophrys | reverse complement strand
ACATGGGCAAACACACACCAACAACCCCAGTGTCTCAGTCCCATGGCGTGACAAAGCCTTCCCTGGGTGAGGCTTAGAGGGATGGCAAAACCTTCCTCAGATCCAAGAGTGAATATTGATAGTGTACGTATAAAATGTCCACCAAAGCTTTCTTTCTAGAATGGTCTGAAAACTTCTCTCCTATAGACATAGCTCCGACCAAAATCAACCAAACCTATTTCCTTGTTCATCTGTATGTAATAACCCACCTCTGTGTTCATCTGTGTGTAATATCCCATCTCTGTGTTCATCTGTGTGTAATAACCTAATCTTCCTGGTCAACAATACATAATAAACAAGCTGAGTTTCTGAGCTGCTGCTGTTTCTCCACCCAAGAGCCCAGTCAACCCAATCCCAGCTTTTTTTTCTGAATATGTGTCTTTCCTTTCTTCATTTCCTCACAACCCCTGGTTAAGGTTTTGGGACCCAGGCAAGGATGCAGCAAATAATAACATAATCAAAATCCTTTGTATGTTTATATACTATTATGTCCATTGGCTACAGTTATGTAGCAGTCATTGCTAAAAAAAAAATCTTTAAAGCAATGAAAAGGTGGGCTAATTTAACATTCCTTTCATAGGGATGAAAAAACTGAGGCAAAAATGGTAATTAGAATGACTTAAAGTCACAAACCAGCATCCACACCCAAGGAGTCTCATGTGTGACCTCTTAGCTCTACAATGTTTCATTTAAGGCACACAAAAAAATTTGAGGTATCTTTAGCTCCAGTAAGGACCAGTGAAAAACTGAGGTTTAGGGAGTTAAGTATAAAGACGTCACTGAAAATGAGGAGACCATAGCAAAGCCAGGTTATAACCCAAATCTAACTGATGCCCAAATTTGAACCTCAGTTTTACAATTAGCAGTCAAGAGTAATATTGCCTGTTTAGACTAGAATATGGAGGCTCTGACTCAGTTCTTAGGGGCTGCATCTTCTTCTCTAGACTCTTGACTTAGGGAAAGACCAGCTGGCTCTCCACCCCACACACTGCCCTATACTGCCTGTAGCAACTCCTGCAAACCTTTCCTGCTTTGCCTCACCAGCTCCACTCGTCGCCCTGTAAACCTGTGATTTTCAACCTGTGGGTCCAGACCCCTTTGAGTGACCCTCAAATCAGATATCCTGCATATCAGATGTTTATATTATGATTCATAACAGTAGTAAAATTACAGCTATGAAGTAGCAATGAAAATAATTTTATGGTTGTGGGTCACCACAACATGAGGAACTGCATTAAAGGGTCACAGCATTAGGAAGGTTGAGAACCACTGCTGTAGACAAGAGTTGAGTGCTAGCCATACCTCCTGTTATGAAGCCAGCTACTCAAAGAAATGAGTCAGGAGGGGGAGGGGGAAAGAGGCAGCTACCCCAGATCAATTTCCTTTGATTGGTCCCAGTTTCCTTTCTCCTGTCCATTTTTCTGTAAAACTAGTGTCATTTTCATTCGCATCCAAGTAGATCTAGAATTTGTTTTTTTTAGTTAAAAATAGTATGTTATTATTTATCAGATGTATCTACAGGTTTTCATGTGTGTATATGCTCTTAGATAAATGAATTATAGTTTTGTCTTATATATTTTAATAAATGAATCTAATAAAATGCATTTAGTTCTGCAAACATGTACATGCACTATATTGAGTATTAAATTTTATTTATTATCTTCATCATAATGTCTTAATGCTTTCTTCTGTTTTATGTATTTACCTGTTTAAATAAATAATATATTCCTAGGCCCGTGGGTGTTACCCATCTGCATTGTTTAATGTTTTGGAATTCTTTGATATTTTACTTTATTTTATTTGAAATTATGTGTATATGTGTGCATCTGCATAGACATACATGCAGGAGTGCCATGCTGGTGGAGTCCAGAAGAGAATGTCAGATCCCTTGGAGTTGGACATACAGGCAGTTCTGAGCAACCTGACATGGGTGCTGGAAACTGAGCTTCAGTCCTCTACATGAGCATCACAGGCTCTTGCCTGCTGAACTTTCTCTCCAGTTTTTATCTGGGGATTTTTAAGGCATTGTATTTTGAGATAACTATATGGAACTGAGCAAAGTAATCCAGTAACATCCATTTTACTCTGCCGATTTCAAAATGCTTTTAATTAGCCATATCAGCTCAACTACTAGTGAATCAGGTGTCCTTGAAATCAGCCCTTATCTTTCCATTGTGCTTGTGTATAAGAGCACTCTAACAACAATATGGGCCAAGCAATAGAAAATGCCCTCAAAACTACTTAACATTATTTGTATGCATGCTTGTGGCAAAGAGTGAATCATTGACATGATATTCAATGTAAGGCATAAATTAGATGCTGCCAAGCATGAGAGAGACTGTTGGCCTTAAGAGGACTTGTTTGTTTGTTTTTTGTGGATGTCAACATAGTCTATATTATATCCTTAATGTAAGATTCTATCAAAGAAGAAAAAAATCATTCCTTTGAGCTTCCAATGTGTAAACAACTTTGGTGTGGGCAGAGTAAACACTTAGGCTAATGCCAGTTCTGAAAGGGCTAACTGTTCAAAATGGCATTCCCACTAGACAACATTAGCATCCACAGTTCTTGGGAATATGAGAGACCCTGAGTCACACATTTTACAGTCACAACAGTCAAGGTGAACCAAAAGTTACCTATTTACCCTTGCAGATACACTTTGGCCTAGTTACACAATCATTCACCAATACTGTCACCTCTGAACCAGAATGATCTTTCAGAGGTAGATTACACTGACTAATGTACTTCACCACTGTGTTGATTTGAATAGGAATGCCTCCCATAGGCGTATGTGTTTGAATGCTTGGCCCATAGGGAGTGGCACTATGAGTGAGTGTGGTCTTGTTGGAGAAGTGTATCATTGGGGATGGGCTTTGAGGTCTCAGAAGCTGAAGCCACGCCCAGTATGTCATTCTCTTCCTGCTATCTGCCTATCTGAACATAGAACTCTCAGCTCCTCCTCCAGCACCATGTCTGCCGGCACACCTCCATGCCTCTCACTGTGATGACAATAGACTAAGCCTCTGAAACCATAAGCCAACTCCAATTAAATGCTTTCCTTCATCAGAGTAGCCATGGTCATAGTGTCTCTTCACAGCGATAGAAACACCAAGACAACCACCAATACTCACCCTGAATATCATTTTTCAGTCATACATTCATCAACAGGTTTTAACTTAAACAGACAGAAAAGCTCAAAGATTTCTGACAGATACCAAGTGCACACTTTCACATTAAAATGAAGAACTGTGATTTCTAGCAATGTCATCTTTATCTAAGTCTCACTGTTAAGAATATAAGTGAGGAAAACTAACACTGTGTGTTCTAGTTTGCTTTCTGTTGCTATGGTAAAAAACCAACAAAACAACAACTTAGAGGAGGAAAGGGCTTTTTTTTTTATTTTTTTATTTTTTTTTTGGCTTGCCCTTCTAGGTCATAATCAATTATTGAGGGAAGTCAAGGCAGGAACTTGAAGCACAAACCGTGGAGGAGCATTGTTTTCTGGCTTACTTACTGCCTTATGCTCAGCTAGCTTGCTGATATACTTCAGGACCACCTGCTTGGGGATGATGTTCTACACAGTGGGCTGGGCACACCTACATCAATTAGCCATGGAGACCATGCCCAACAGGCATGCCCAAAGGCCAATCTAAGCTATCCTTCAATTGAAGTTCCCTCTTCTCAGGTGACTCTAGTCTGTGTCAAGTTGACAATAAAAATTAACCAAGGCACCATGGCATTTACATTAGAATTAAATGTCACAGAGTTTCACTGTCCAGAGCAAAACTACTCAGGGAGTAAACACTATCTGCCCCAGCAGTTATTGTGAGTGATTGTGCCATGTAACAGTTTCTTCTAAGATTAAAACCTTCCATCTAAGGAGGAAGCTCATTAAGATACAGGATATTTATAAGCAGGGGAAACCACAGGATTTTTTTCTTTCATTTTTCTTTATTAAGAAATTTTCTACTCATTCCACATACTATCCACAGATCCCCCCTCCTCCCTCCTTCTACCCCCCAACCCTCCCTCCCAAGCCACCCCACATCCCCACATCCCCCAAATTGAGGTCTCCCATGGGAAGTCAGCAGAGCCCAGCACACTGAGCCTAGGCAGGTCCAAGCCTCTTCCCACTGCACCAAGGCTGTGCAAGGTGTCACACCACAGGCACCAGGCTCCAGAAGCCTGCCCATAGACCAGGTACAGATCTTAATCCCCCTGCCTGGGTGCCCCCCAAACAGTTCGAGCCAAACAACCGTCTTTAGTATCCAGAGGGCCTAGTCCAGTCCCATGGGGGCTCCAGAGCCACCAGTCCACTGTTCATGGGCTTCCACTAGTGTGGCCGGTCATCTCTGCACATCCTCCCATCATGATCTTAACATCCCTCACCTGCAGTATCTCTCCTCTCTCTCATCAATTGGATTCCTGGAGCTTAGCCTGGTGCCTGGCCGTGGATCTCTGTATCTGTCTCCATCAGTCACTGGACAAAAGCTCTATGATGACAGCTAGGTTATTTGCTAGACTGGTCACCAGAGTAGACCAGTCCAGGAATCCTCTGGACCACTGCCAGCAGACCAAGGTGGGGTCATCCTTGTGGATTCCTGAGAGCCTCCCCAGCACCCTGCCTCTTCCTATTCCCATGATATCCTCATCTATCATGGTACCTTCTTCCCTGCTCTCCCACTTTGTCCCTGTTCCATCTTGACACTCCCATTTCCCTACATTCTCATCCCCCACTCCTTGCCCTCTGCCACCCCCCACACCTAGTCCACTCATACTCAAGTCTAAGTAGATCAAAGACTTCAACATAAATCCAGTTACACTGAACTTGATAGAAGAGAAAGTAGGAAGTAGTCTGGAATGAATTGGCACAGGAGATCACTTCCTAAATATAACACCAGTAGCACAGACACTGAGAGCAACAATTAATAAATGGGACCTCCTGAAACTGAGAAGCTTTTGTAGAGCAAAGGACACGGTCAATAAGACCAAACGACAACATACAGAATGGGAAAAGATCTTCACCAACCCCACATCTGACAGAGGGCTGATCTCCAAAATATATAAAGAACTCAAAAAGCTAGACAACAAAACACTGAACAATCCAATTAAAAAATGGGCTACAGAGCTTAACAGAGAATTCTCAACAGAAGAATCTCAAATGGCTGAAAAACATTTAAGGAATTGCTCAACATCCTTAGTCATCAGAGAAATGCAAATCAAAACAACTCTGAGATACCATCTTACATCTGTCAGAATGGCTAAGATCAAAAACACTGAAGACAGCTTATGTTGGAGAGGATGTGGAGCAAGGGGAACACTCCTCCACTGTTGGTGGGAATGCAAACTTGTACAACCACAGGATGTTTTAAGGGGAAGTGGAGCGGCCCATCCTGCAGGCAAACTCTAGAAGTAACCAACTCAAAATCATTTCAGGAAGTCCCTGAAACTGACAAGATTCACTAAGATCCTTCCTTCCTAGGGTATACAAGCTGCTAGGATTCCTGAGAGACACTTGTAGCATGAATCTTAAAAGTTCTTATTAACAAAATCAAACCTCAGCCAGGTATTGGGGTGAACACTGGAAGGTCAGAGAGACAGATCAAGCCACAGCTATCTCACCTCGCTGGATCCTCAGCTGGTCTTGTTTCCTCAGACTGGATGCCCCGAGCCCTCATCCAGAATGGGTCTCAGCTGAACTGCTGCTAGAAGCCTGAATGCTTAACCAGGCCAAATGCTTCTCCAGGCCAAATGCTTCTCCAGGCCAAAGGCCTCTCCAGGGCAAATGCCTCTAGTTTCTGGTCCTCACGCTTTATATACCTTTCTGCTTTCTACCACCACTCCCTGGGATTAAAGGTGTGGCTTTCTGGGATTAAAGGTGTGCCTGGCCGTTTCCAATGTGGCCTTGAACTCACAGAGATCCAGAGGGATTTCTGTCTCTGGATGCTAGGTTTAAAGGCGTATGCTACCACTGCCTAACCTCTGTTTAATATTGTGGCTGTCCTGTTCTCTGACCCCAGATAAGTTTATTAGCATACACAATAGTTTGGGGAACACAATACCCCCACAGACACTCTTAGACAAATTGAACTGCCTGAAAGAGGAATCAGCCAAACTGCCTGAAAGATACCAGACCAACTGGGCTGCCTGAAAAGGACACTCTCCAAACTGGTGAGCTGTCTGCAGGCTGTGCACTGTGCTCTGTTTCCAGCTTTCTTGAGCTGTCATCCATGCTGGGTTGGGATTTGATGATGCAGCTGTCTTTGAGTCATTTCCTTCCTCAAGATATTCTCCAGCCACGCTCCTGTAAGCAACCCCAATAAAACTCATCAGCTCAGCAAGTTGGACTTTGGTGGTGTATGTATTTCTGTTTCTTGTTGATTCCCTATCTAGGGTGAGTAGATATTTGCTCACATCTCTCTAGAGATAGTGTCACACACAGATAGATAACTTCCAACTTGAACAACTTGAAGTATAAGGCATAGAGTGTCACATAGACTTCAGCAACAGTGAATTGTGGACAGAGCCTGGTCTTTACAGCCAGGTAATACCACACCTGAATTCTGGTTCTTCTTCCTTCTTCTATAGCTATCATTGGTCAATTGCTTGGGCCCTTTTAGTCTCAAGAAATGTGCCAGCTGTTTCATAATGCTGTTACCTAATTGTTACCTCTACCTCTCCCCTAGTTTTTGCCAATCAAAGTACCAAAATCTTAACTATAGGATGTGTGTCATTTCATGTAAAAACCTATATCTAACAGGATTTCTGTCTTAGAGTTTTAGTGATGTGAATAGATACCATGACCATGGCAACTCTTATAAAGAAAAACTTTTAATTGGGGCTGGCTTACAGTTTCAGAGGTTTAATTCCTTATTATCATGGCAGGCAGGATGGCAGCATGCAGGCAGACATGGTGTTGGAGAGGTAACTGAGAGTTCTGTATCTGTATCTGCAGGCAGCAGGAAGTGAGCCACTAGGGCTGGTTTGAGCTTCTGAGACCTCAAAGCCCACCGCCAGTGACACACTTCCTCCAACAAGCCCAAACCTACTCCAACAAAGCCACACCCCCCAATAATGCCATGAGCCTATAGGGGCCATTTTCATTCAAACTTCCATAATCTCTAAGTCTCATTTCACTAGGAATTATATGAAAATGTTAAAAAAAAATTAAATTGACTGTGCCCACATTCTGTAATGAAAAATATACTAACCTTTCTGTACAACCTTACATATACTGTCCATAGAGGATATATCAGTACATTCCCTGAAGGATTTGCCAATATTTTCACTAAGAGTTTTATATTTCTATACTTTTGCTGTGGTTCACTAACCAACTAGATTAAATCTAATGTATCTGGCTTCTTCTTCCAGAGTCTTCTAATTAATAGGCTGTTGTTAGGCTGTTTTTCTTTATTGAATTATAATTTTGAGGGGCATGCTGGGGAGAAGGCTCAATTAGTAATGTGCTTGCCATGCAAGCATGAAAACCTGAATTCATACTCTTGTCAACATTGTAAAAAGATGAATGAAATGGTGTGTGCATCCCAGCACTGGGAGGATGTCTAGGGTTTGCTGGACAGTTAGTCTATGTGATCCCTAGTCAGTAAGAGTCCTGTCTCAACACCTAATGTTGATCCCTGGCCTATGCACGTGTGCACATGCACCTACACAAATGTGTTAATACATGTAAACATAAAAACACACAAGTAATATTGGTATTTCTTTAACAGATATTTATGAAAACCTTGCCATACATCAAATATTGCATGCACCTATATCCTCAGAGTCAGCTGGGTTCAACAGGTTTATTGCTCTCTTGATAAGCCCTAACCAGCAAGCCATATGCTGTGAGGTCTTGTTTCTACCATAGTCTGGCATCCGTTAAATCATCTCTTCCTCTCTGCAGGGCCATTTTTCTTTCCCATGTTGTGGAACTTCACAAAAGTTTAAACCCCTCTAGGCAAGAAAACGATTTCCTGTTCAGAGCATAAAATGAAATCAGATCCATATGCTGGATGCTATTAGACTCGCAATGCACTCTGTTACACACTCCCGGCAACAATAGTTCAAAGACATTTCTGTTGAATCATTTCGTGCTCACTTTCTCCTTGTGGTCAGGAAATGTTACACGGCATAATCCCAGTGAGATAATGTTTTAATGTTAAGTGTAAAGCTCTTAATTCCTGCTGGTGGAACCAGGGAACATGTGATGGTGATTGGCAGGACACAAACAAGCAATGGATTTTGAGGAATTTAAGAGAGGAGGGACTAGGAGAAGCATGGAAAGAAGGGCTACTTTAGAGAAAGGAATTAGAGTTGAACCAAAAAGGAATCTTTCTAAACCAGACTAGAAGGGATTTGTGTGTGTGTGTGTGTGTGTGTGTGTGTGTGTGTGTGTGTGTGTGTTACTTTTAAATTTACTTCAGAGTTACATCTATAAGAAATGTCCTATGTAGTCAGCTAATACTTCTATACTTGTTCCTTGTAATGAGTCTTTTTTCTGTCCCACCAGACAGCTTCCAAATAATGACATAGAGACTTATTATTCATTATGAAAGCTTGGCCTATAGTTTAGGCTTCTTCCTAACTAGCTCTTATCACTTAAATCAACCCATTTATGATAATCTATGTTCTATCATGTGGTACTACTTCTCTTCCTTCTTGTACCTCCTGTTTCCTCTCCACGTCTCCCTGGCATCTCCTATGTGCCTAGATTCTTCCTCCTCTTCCTTTCTCTCCCCAGAAATCCTGCCTACACCTCCTGCCTCGCTATTGGCCATTCAGCATTATATTACATCAGTTGCAGCAATACATCTTCACACAGTTTACAAATATCCCACAACAATTCCTTTAATAATTCTTTCCTTCTTCAAAAATGCTTTTAAATTTCAAGATCACATATAGTATTATTAATTCTGGTATACTAAACTAGTGGAGGTGTCTAACTAATAAAGATCTACCACAAGCATGTCGTGAGCAGCAGTGAGAGTGAAGAAGCCATTAGCTGAGATAATTTTGAAGAATCAAATAGGATCCTGGAAAGATTGATAGCAGTGGGAAGACTACAAAAATGGGAAAATGTTCGCATATGAAAATTATTTAATGTTTTGCTATATAGCTTTCAAAATAATGACCTAATAAGTAGGCTTGAGATGATTTGAAGTGAACGAAGACACAGCATCAGTTCTCTGCTGTCCGTCATTTGTCTATCTCTCTAGCATCTGTCCTTTGCCTGTCTCTACCATTTGTCTATTGTTATTGATCTATCTCTAATTCTCTACCTTGCCCATTACCTCTCTGCAGCCCCTTGTAGCCTTATATCCAGTCACACTTTCTTCTTTGATCAGAATAAACATTTGATTATGGTGAAGAGGCCTGGGCCTCTTCTCCGCCAACCTGAACAGTTCTTATTCTTTGAAGCTCTGTTTAAAATCTGCTTGCTTCACATCTGAACTAAGCATCTTTTCCTCCACACATCCTTGTCACTGGGTCCTTGTGCCTCTTTTTTTTTTTCTGCTTCCTGCTTATACATATGCCTTTACCAATACATTACAGAGATATTTAAGTAGGCCTTGTATATCAATGACATTTGAGCATCTGATATTTGTTCAGTCCATACCAAAGTATAGGTTGTCAATTGAAATATTAAAAAGAGAAATTTAAAAGTTCCCATATGTATCAAGTGGTGTAGTGTTCAATTAGTTCAGGCTCCTCAGCATTTCTCTCCTTCCTTTGTATTCCAGAAATAACAGCGACTGTTTTGCATTTTATCATGAGATTGTTAGGGGGAGTCACATAAAATAAGACAAGTAAAGATAAATAATGAGAGCTCCAGAAATCAACAAAGAATGACTCTTGTTATGAAATGAACTGTGTTTTGGCCATGTCCCACAATAATTTGCTCCACAAGTGTGTAAGATATCATATTCTAACGATGTCTTTGAAACAATTAGCTGCAAAATTTTTGACATGTCTTATGGAGAAATGAAGTCTAATTCTGACCCCTCTGTCCTCTCCTCTCCCTGCCCCCAGTACCAGAATCTTTGGCCTCCTAGCATTCTCCCATCTTATACCATGGATAATCCATCTTTAGAATTTCTGGTGAATCTTTGGAATGGTTTCTGCCAGGTTGCTTTCTCTGGAATTTTGGCCACCATGCTTTGAAAAGCCAAAACTGCATGGAGCGATCACAGGGAGGTCCTCGGAAGGATAGCTGCGGCTGAGCCTGCTTTCCAGGTATTCTAGCTCAAGAGTGAGGTGTGTGTGAAGACACTGAAAGGGCTGTGACTGGTGGCATTTTGGAGCCTCCGCCCCTGTGAAGCACAGCAGCCACTCCCACTTTGCACTTCAGAATAAAACCACTCCATTTGTCTAAACAACAAAAGATTAGATCTCAGATTGTTTAAAGATGACTTCTACTGCATGTACATGGTGGGTCAATGGGAAGGCTCGCCTCATTCTCGTTAATCAGGGACCCAGCTAATTGGTACTGCCAATCATTGAGATAATAGGTAACAGAATTCTGTGAAGTCTTGCACCAGTAGCTACATGCTAGACCTGGAAATGATACATGACAGTTCATCTATCAAACCTAAGCAATTGATTCTCTTCCTCCCCCCACCCCAAGAAAAAGCACCAGAATCTTTAGTCTTGTCATGTACTTAAAATGAAGGGATCTGGAAAGACTTGGATTTGTTTTGGGTTTGGGGTTTTGTTTTTTGTAGTACTAAAGATCAAACCCAGGACATCATGCATGCTTGGCAAGCACTATGTTGCAGCCCCAGCCCCTAGAAATAATTGGTAGACAGATATAAAGATTGTCACACAACGACATCACAAAACTGGCCTTTCAAGCCCAACCCCTCACCTCAACCTCAGGGTCCATGGTATTACCCATTTCTTCCTCACAAGGCCAGTGTCTCTTTATTGCTACCTTTTTACCATACTGAGCAACATCTGTATCCAATCTTACCTATCCTGCTGCACATTGTCTGCATGTAAAGCAGTGGTTTAGTGGTCTCCATGGAAACCAAGACTATCTGGTGGTTCTGTTAAACCTCTAATCACAGTTAGGGATTCTCTCTCTCTCTCTCTCTCTCTCTCTCTCTCTCTCTCTCTCTCCTTCCCTCCCTCCCTCCTTTCTGTTCCTCTGTCTCTCCATGTCTGTTTTTTCTTTATCAGAGACAAAATCAGATTTGCATACAGAGTTTATTGTCCTTTTAACCTAACATAAATGATGTAACTTGGACTCACATCTCTGACTTAAAATTAAGACGTATAAGAAAAAAAAGAAAAGATTTCCAGAAAATGAGATTTTAAAAAAGGAAAGATAACAAGTAAAGATGTATATGGACTAATGAATATTTGGATGTGAATTCTGGATGAAGTGTTAAATTCAAGCACCTAAACTTTTCACTTACTCACTTTTTAATATTGTCAAAGTTTCACATTTTGTATACCACAGGACGCTACAATGCATCTCCATAGTAAGATAGTTGCAAGGATAAAGTAGCTAGGTTAATTAATTAACCAAGTAAACCTGAATTGAAGTAAAAAGTGCCATTCCGTTTCAAAGCATTAGCATTACATCTGCTTTCAAGAGAGGGAGGATGGCTGCTGTAAAGGGTCTCTGATAAATCTTGAAGATTTGTCGAAAGTTCTAGAAATCCCCAACCTATAGTACAGTTTATCTTGAATGCTTAAGATTTCTAGGTATAAGGTGAAGAATGAGATGCACAAGTGATAGAGTGGAAGGGGATGTCACCAATTAAGCACTTTCAGGGAAGTCTTGCCAAAGGCAAAATTCCAGAAATGCTCATCTGACAGAATGCCTTCCACCAGTATCGGCGACCTCAATATCTTCTGTCACCATCTCTTCCTCAAGATCTTAGCAGAATGTGATGGACCCTGTTTCCTGGTTCTTTTGGAGATATACTGTGTAGTATTTACTGATTTAATTTTTTCTGAAAAAAAATTTTAATGACAGATACAGAGTAAACATTACCAAGTTTGCAAGATAATTTCTACCAAGTAAGCCACCCTTCATGCGTTGGCTAGTTTTATGTTACCTTGAGATAAGCTGTATTCATCTTAGAGGAGGGAACCTTGATTCAGAAAATGCTTCCATAAGATCTGGCTGGAGACAAGCCCTGTAGAGTATTTTCTTAGTTAGTGACTGATCTGGGAGGGCTCAGCCCACTGTGGCTGGGCCGATGGTCCTGGATTCTATAAGAAAGCAGACTGAACAAGCCATGAGGAACAAGCCAGTAATCAGCACTCCTCACTGGCCTCTGCATCCGCTCCTGCCTCTGGGTTCCTGCCTGTGTGAGTTCCTGTCCTGACTTCCTTCAGTGATGAACAGTGAGGTGGAAGCAAGAGCCAAAGAAACCCTTCTCTCCCCAAGCTACTTCTGTCAGGTTGTGTCATCACAGCAATGATAGCCCCAATGGGGACAATTCATAGGCCTTTACTCTTCTTCATTTTGTTTGCTTTGTTACGGGAAACACAGTGGTGCATTTTAGAATGCAATGGGCAGTGACTAGATCAAGCTAAGCAATACCCTTCTCTTCAAGTTTTTAGCATATTTGGAGCTGAGAACTTTATCAGACTACTCCGTTAGCAACACTAGAACACACGATGTTAAGTCATTAGTTCCAACAGATTTCCTCCCGCGGCTCCTGCTCCTCATTCTCCAACACCTTTAAAGGATCTTGTTTGCTGTGTCCTAAATGTGCAAACTTCCACGAAGTTCAACGCATGAAAATGACTTGAACCAGCCTTGCTTCAAGAATACCAGGCAAAACCGTACAGAGGCTCTTATCTTCATTTGCAAGTTCCAAACTTGGATTTCTCCCTGCTCACTAGCAATACTATTAAAAACAAAAATAGCTGGCTGCCAATGAGCCACGGCACTCTGAGGGAGCTTTGTCCACAGGACTTCATTTAATCCATACAAATAATTATATTTCAGTAACACAGGTATCTCCATTCTACAGATAAGTACCCTAAGGCTAGGAAGATGAGGATATTTCCCAAATGTGTGGCAGGGAGCAGCCAAGCCTGAGTCTCCTTGTGCCTATATGTAATATTTCTTCTTTTCTGATTTTTTTTCCTGAATCTCTGGTAGCATTTCAAAATCAAGACACTTAAATCAAACATCTAAAGCAAAAAGTTTGCCCCATTTCTGTTCGTGTTTTTTACTAATCGCCTAAACTTTATTTTTTACTGCCATATATTCACTGTATGTAAGTATGAGTTTCATAAATATGTTTACCGTGTCTTCTCAAATCACATAGTTTGACCATACTCAGCACCTACCCACTCCCTTTTCTCCCCTTCTTATTCATTATTCATCGCTTCTTCTCCTAGATAGTTATTTATCTCTCTTTATATATATATATATATATATATATATATATATATATATATATAATCTAGGATCAATATATGAGAGAAAAGGCTCAATTCACTCAATGTGATGACCACCAGTTGCATCAATTTTCATGAAAATTGCATAATTTCATTCTTCCTTATGGTTGACTAAACTCCACTGTACATACACATCACATTTTCTTTATCCACTAATCTGTTGACAGACATCTAGGCTGATTCTAAAACTTGCTGTTGTAAATTGTGCTGTAATAAACATGAATGTGCAAGTACCTCTGTTGCACACTTGAGGGCATCCCTGAAGGTATCATACAGGGAAGCAAACCACTTGAACAGATAAGAATGAAATCTCAGCGCAGATTTACTTCATCAACCTGGATCAGACTGTGAGGAGTCTAATAGCATGAAGTTTACTCCCAATGTATTTAAATCCAGTATAGTTTGGAAAAAAGTTTGCTGGTGTAATACAACCCCCAGTGCACAAGGAAGCATGTAGGGGTAGTTGTCTGTGCAACTCCCCCTTTAGTCTAAGGATGGATAGGTATAGGATATTAAGGTAGATTATTGTATATACTAGTAACTAATTTAGTAAAATATCAGCCTTAGATAAATTACACTGTTATAGATTCTTGTATGTTGATACAAATGTAAACTATTTTTATATTCTTATTTAAGATAATTTGTATATTGATACAAATACAGAACTATATTTGTTGTAATGTACATATATTTTACTCTTATTTGAAATGTTTGTATATTGATACAAATGTAAAATTATGTTTGTCATACTGTATATATGTTCTACCTCTGTTTAGGATATTTTGTATATTGATACATATTTAGGATTATTGTCATATTGCATATTGCACTATGCATTCCTACCTCTGCTTTATCTATTTTGTGCATTGTCACAATTTTGAGGTCATTGTCCTTCTACTGTACTTTTGCTTACAGACTGTTTACCTTGTTTACATGAAGTCTTAGTTTTTAGGTTATTTAGGTAGATAAGGCTTACAGATTTATAGTCACCTATGCTTGTCATCTCTATAGTTATGTTAGTTAATTTGTCCAGATTTACAGATATATGAACAAGTAATCTCCAAACACTTCATAGACCTAGAGAATATGGCATTTCAATAACTTAGAATTCTGTTGATGTGAGACATGATTGCTCCTGGCAGCACCGATTTGATCCCAAGAGAATGTTGGACTTCTAAGACATTTCTGTTTGGAAGTTTGTCTTCTTCTTGGCACAAAATGGCCTGCTGGGAAAAGAACTACCCTTGCCTTGACTGCTGACAGTATGAATGCTGTCCCTTTGGAATGAGTGGGACACAAGGAAAAGCGACTACTGAACTCTGCCAAGACAGGGTAAGATAGTCTTTCAAAATTCCTGCTTCTGAAAACGGTCTGTCAGATACTCTAGGCCTCTAGCCAATTTGAATACACCAACGATGCTGAGAAACTTTAGGTGACTGTCCAGGCTGCCAGCTGTCTCTGTCTACTCTCACAAGACTCCCAAAAGTTGCTTGCATCCTTCCCCCATTTCTCAGGTATTATTATATTCCTTCTCAGGTCTTTGATGGGATGGAAGACTAACAGTTATAGTTACAATCTTCTTGTATCTTAGCTAGAACATATTAAGTATTAGATTCAGATTCTCCAGGATAGGACACCTTTTGGAATGATCTTTGTACATGCCATTTACCTATGCTCCAGACCTCTCTGGATTTTAGTATATGTCTCTTGTTTGATGTTGCTCTTGTTGGTTATAGTTCCATTTTTTAATGTCATTACCCTTTATTTCTCCTTGATAATTATTTCTATATAGTTTTGTGTTAGGTTAGAACTTTCTTCCTTAGACAAAAGGGGGAGATGTAGGGGTAGTTGTCTGTGCTTCACCCCTGAAGCACCATCCCTAGAAGGCAGCAGATAACTGCTAGGCACCTGCCCCCACTCAGGGCATGGCCAAGACAGGGACCCCTTAAGACCCGAGATACGTATGTGCTCACTCTTTTGGCTACCTCGTGATACTGGATGTTGGATGCTGGACTGAAGACCAAGTCAGAGTTCTTCAGAGAACCGTGTTGGACTGTGCCTCACCTCTCCTAGATCCCTTAACCAGCTCCTTTGCTTGCTGTAAGTTTATGCAAAATAAACCTCTTTTGACTATCAGATAAACTACATGGAATTGCCTCATTAATTTCCACTGTAGAAGCATATTTACATTGAAGCTCAAATCAGGGTACATGTCATTTCTTGCAAGAACCTGAGGAGATAGGCTACCTGTACTAGCTTAAGGGCCTAAGGATCTGGCCTGGTTTCTGTCATACAAATAGCATAGAGGTCATTTGGGCTGTTAACCACCTCTGGTCCTGGTTGTGGGAGACTGGGTGAGGCTCTGGCTATCAGAGTCATTTAGATTACTAACTATGTCCAGTCCTGATTGTAGGAGCTTGATATGGCCTGGCCCAACAGATAACACAGATCACCAGACTGTTAATCACTTCAGATTCTCAGCTTCTGGATGGAAGAACAGGTTTTTCATCTTTCCCATTGGAAAGACAATTCTGTATGCTTAACATTCTTGGTTTCTCTGGAGATCTTTAGGCTCAAGGACTTTCGTGATATGCTCCCAATACACACTGACTTAGAGTCCTTCAGCTATAAACTCATAGTGGAATAGATGGTTCATGAGGTGGTTGTGGTAAGTTTTCTGAGGAACCTCCATAGTGATTTCCATAGTGGCTGAACTAATTGATATGCCTATCCACATCCTCACCAACATTTGTTGGGTTTTGTTTTCTTACTAATAGCTATTCTGATTGGAGGGTGATGGGTCCTCAATGTCATCTTAATTAGCCTTTCCCTGATGACATGTTTAATTGCCATTTGCACTTCATCCTTTAAAAGCTGTCTGCTCATCTTATTGTTGCAGTTATTGATTGCATTAATCAGGATTTTTTTACTTAGTTTTTAAGGTTCTTTATACATTCTAGATGGTAATCCTCCATCAGAAGGTAGAGCTGGTAAAGCCTTCCTCAAATTCGCAAGGCTGGTCCTCCCCTCGAAGAACTGCTACCTTTTCTCACCAGGAGAGTCTTCATTTCATGCAGTTCATTTGGCAATTCTTAGTGTTATTTTCTGAGTTATTTCAGAGCCCTTTTCAGAACGTCTTGACCTATGCTTGCATCTCGAAATATTTTCTGTTTGCTTTCCTCTGACAGCTTCAACATTTCAGGTCTTCTATTAAGGCCTTCAATCCTTTTTAGATTGACTTTTGTATAGGGTAAGAAATAAGGGTCTCGTTTCACTCTTCTACATGTAGATAAAATTCAGTTTTCTCTGCACTGTTTATAGGAGAGGATGTCTCTTCTACAATGTCTGTTTTTATCATATTTGTCAAAACTTAGGTGACTGTAGATTCGTGGCTTCATGTCAGGGTCCTGTATTCTACCCTCTAGGTCTATACTCCTGCTGTTGTTCTGGTGCCAAGCTGGTTTTGCTGCTCCGTAGTATAGTTTGAGATTGGATGTTATGATACCTCGGCTGTTATTCTTTTTGCTTAAGAATGCTTAGCTATTAGTGGTCTTTTTTACTTTTTTTTTGAATTTTAGAATGTTTTCCCTCTGTTTGTGAGTAATGTTAGAATTTTGATGGGGATTTGTGCTGAATAATTCTGCTAACCCAAGGCCTGAGAGGAATTTTCAACCTTTAACGTCAATTATTTTCTTCACTGTATTAACATTTTCATGGTAGGTCTGGGAAGATGGCTCAGAAGTTAAAAGTGCCTGACAACTCACCTTTGATCCCTGGAAGCCAGTAAAAAGCTGGTTTTGACATCCCATCACTCCTGCGAGAAGGTGAGCAGCAGAGACAAGAGAATCACCTAGAAGCTTGCTGGCCATCTAACATGCAGTACCTAGCACACCAACAGCAGCAAAAGGGACCCCAGCTCAAAATCTCCTCTCCTCTCTCTCTCTCTCTCTCTCTCTCTCTCTCTCTCTCTCTCTCTCTCTCTCTCTCTCTCTCTCTCTCTCTCTCATTCTTTATCTCTTGTGTTCACATGCACAGGCACACAGACAGAAGAAAATAAAGGAGAATTATAAAATTTCATCATAGAGGTCCTTCACTTCCATAGTCAGCTTCATTCCAGGGTGTTTGCCTTGTTTTTGAAACTATCATGAATGGAATGTTCCTAATTTCTTCTCCAGCATGTTCGCTATCAGCACATAGGAAAGCCACTTACTAACTTGTTGATTCTGTACCTGTTGCTTTGCTTATGTGCTCCCTATCTTCTCCTTCCTCACAGTCCCCTACCCACCCCCACCCCCATCTGTCCTGACCCAGTCTTTCTCCTATCCTTTACATCATTCCATGCCTGGGATGCTGATCCCCATGCTTATCCAGCACCAGTATCCTCCCTATAGTTTCCCATGTCTCATGTCTCTCCCTCTGGATACAATTCTCAGGATGTTTCCATCATCCTCTTCTACATATTCAAGTCCAGGCCCCTACACTGCTATGTGCTTGATCTGCCAGCAGACATGATGCACAGGGTCCTCTGTAAGAAATTCAGCTGAGCACATGTAATCCTAACAGGATAGTCCTTTCTTGCTCCTGCCCTTTTTCATTCTATGAACATCTAACAAAATACCATGTTGTATTACTCAAACACCTGTAACTCCAGCACATGGGAGACAATAGCAGGAAGATGTGAGTTCAAGGCCAGAATGGGCTACATACCAAGGCACTATTTCAAAATGCAATTAAAAGTAAACTGCAACACCCCACTCTACAATGAGATCCCTCCCATTAGCTACAACCCTAGTCAAAGCTTTTTCCACTACAAAGCCCAACAGGCTCTTCCCAATAAAGTCCACTTCTCTGATTTCATGACTTTTTTTATTTATGCTCCTCTTAGCGTGCTTATGAAATGTGCCTTTGCATTCAGACCCTCTGTAGTTACCTCATTTGGTATTCTAGTACTACAGTCATTATGTAGGAAAAGTTTGTTTTCTATATTGCGGCATTTTCCAGAGTCCTAACAATGTTTTGCACACACTCAATGCTACTTGTGTAAATGAAAAGAGGAACTCACACTGGAAGCATAGCTTCAAAAAGGTGCCTCAGAAATCACACAAACAAACAATTTATGAAGTTGACAGTTCTGTGTGCCCAGTGTGTACTATGCCACACATCACAGTA
>CABHPR010086057.1:1424-16751 GCA_902168415.1 Peromyscus melanophrys | reverse complement strand
GAGAGAGAGAGAGCGCATTTATGTTTTTCCTTAATTAAAATGAGGTTTGAAGAGCTAGTCACAAAGAAACCAAATCAGCCTTGTTCTTCTTGCCCAGCAGATGAAGTCTGAGTTCGGTGAAGCGCGGTTGCAAAGCGATAATGCGCCAACGAAATTAAAGAACTGGCTTTAAAAATAAATCGGTTTCTGATGAAATTCAACACGCCGCACTCAACGGAGCGGGAATTCCGCTTCTAGAAGAGTGTTGACATGGCTGCCCACAAGTGGCAGTGCTCAGAGCAGCTCTGCCCAAAGTGGCCTCAGGAGGGGTGGGGCTGTGGCCCAGTAAGCCAAGTCCTTGTCCTGCCAGAGTGGGGACTGAGCTTGACCCCAGAACCCATGGAAAAAGCTGGGTGTGGGGCACAGAGACAGATAGGTCTCCCCAGAAGCCAGCACAGCAGCCCAGCCTTCTCAGAGCACCAGGTCAATGAAAGACCTTGTCTCAAAAGGTTAAAAAATAAAAGTGGCTTCTGAAAAGAAGGAAAGGAGGGAGGGAGGGAAAGAGGGAGGGGGCTACCTGAGGTTGACCTCTGGCCCCTGTGGACACCCACACTCACATATGCACCCATGGCGTGCATGCATTCACACAATAATAAGAGAGAGAGAACTAAATCTGGGACTAATCCATATAACCCTATGAGCAATAAGAAGGTGCGGACAGCAGCATGGTGTTGGGCTCTGTGAGAGGAGTCTGGAACAAAAGACAGGTACTATCCATTTCTAGACATTCCTAAACAGACAAGCCAGCCTGCAGTCACAGACAGCAGGCCAGTGGTGACATCCTGCCCAGAGAGAGACTCAAGGAACTTTCTGGAATAGCTTCACTGTATTAGCTCTCCACTTGAGCAGGGGCAGATGCCCAAATGTGGAGGTCTGGAAAGATTCACAGGGCTGAAACGGTTAGGTTTGCAGCACAGCTACACTAGTAAACAGCTCTCCTACTCCGCTCACATCCTCTTAGAAGACCCCTCCCGACATGTTTTCCCTCCAGTTTGAAGAAGATGGCCTCTTGGTAGCATCTGTCCCTACCATCTAATTTTTTTTGTTTTGTTTTGAATAATTTAGCTAAAGACTTCATTAGTTGTGTTTTAAGTGCTTGCGTTTCCAACTAATGAATTGTCCAAATCCCCACCATCAGATTTCCATTTCAGTCATTAGAACCTTAATTGTCAAGCAGCTGAAATAATTCCTATTGTTTATTCTAATTGCTATTAGGAAGATGCACCAGAATTATTTGTAATTTATTAGTCACATAAAAATAATGAGGAATAAATAAAGCACTTTGCCCTGCAGTGATTTCCAAGGTGCAGGAGGAGCAGGCTTAAGCACAGCCCCTCTAGGTTGCTGTCTCTTTGGTGTCTCTGCCTGCCCTGCTAACCTCAGAGTCACCCTTTTCCCACCTGCTAGGGCACTGGAGGCCCTCACAGGTTGCTCACTATGGCTCCAGTCAAGACCCATTTTTGGAAATGAACTGGTCTTCATAATTACACCCTCACACTGATTGAATCCATGATTGTTATTTGTTCATTGATGTCACAGTGCCAAACACAGGGAGACAGGTTACCTCCTGTACCCCAGGTCCGGGGCCAGGACTGTGGTGCACATCCAGAATTTTGGGGATTGAGCAAACAGCTCTGTCAGTAAAGTGCCTGCCTGGCAAGCTTGAGAACCTGAATTCAGTCTCCAGAACCCACATTCAAAATAACAAAACTGAGTGTGGTCACATATGCTTGTAATCCAAGAACTTGGGATATAGAAACTGGAAGATCCCAGGGGCTCACTGACCAGACAATCTAGTCTACTTGCCCAGTTTGAGGCTAGTGAGAAAGACTGTTGAAAATTAAAATTAAAAAGAGGCAGATGGTGGGGTAGATGAAGAAAGTTGTGCTCTGGTTTACACATGCAGGTGCACACCTATGCATGTGCACTTGCGCACACAAGAACACACACACAAGAAGTTGTAGCCAACAGCAGTATACAAGGGGTGCATGGAACAAAATGCCTGTCTGAGGACAAGTGGGAGTCAGTCTCTAATCACAGGCCCTAGATCAAGATCTGGGGTGGATACAATTTCCTCCAGACAGGAGGATGCAGTGCCGTTTCCTATGTCTGTCACCTAACACCCCCCTACCCCCCCACCCCACCCCCACACGGGACTATCTATTTCTATTTTGCCTACATCACTGCTGAGGCCAACAGTGCCCACCAAAATTTGTCTTTCAGAGAAATGAGTCGCTATCATGAGCAAGGTCCCTCTGTTGCACATCCAATGGTGAAGACTCCAGGAAAACACACACCTGACTCACAAGGGCTTTGCATCCTAGCCGAAGAGTGACTACAAGTGACAAACTAAGTCCCCTTCCCCACCTCACCCTCATCTCCTGGCCCCATTTGGCCTCTCTTGAGGTCCTTGCAGACTTCCCAGGTTGGAGTTTGGTGTCCCAGCATATGTTCTTATATGACTTTTCATCCAATTCTGACAAAGGGTGCCAGTTCTCCCAGATACGAACGTGTTCATAACCCATGTGCTGTATTTAATTAATTTTTATATACTTTCATTGTATGAAGACAGAATGGGTCCAGAGCATCCAAAGTTTACAGAAAATATCATCCCAGCCTTGGTGGCCCACACCTGGAATCCCAGCACTTGGGAGAACAGCACAGGGACACCTCAAATTCAAAGCCAATGTGGATGATACAACAAGAGTTTGTGTCTTCAAATAAACTAATTTGATTGAACACATCATCCTCATAACCCACCATGGTTATATTCTCTGCTTTCCCATCTAGAAAGAAGGATAATAAAGGCTCCTACTGGGCTAGCAAGATGCCTCGGTGAGTAAAGGCACTTGATGAACTCAGTTCAATCACCTGGGACCCATACCGTGGAAGCAAAGAACCAACTCCCACATGTCCTCTGACCTCTGTGTGTGCACAAGCACATGCATTCCATTAACAACATATAAATTAATAAGACTTTATGACATTTTTATTACTTTTTAAAATTTCATACATTATATTTGATCCTCTTCTCCTCACCCAAGTCGCACTAAATCCTCCCCACCTCCTATGCTAGAAACTTCTTAGAATATGTAAAAAAATTTAAAAAGTCACCAGATATGGTGATTTGAATGAAAATGGAATCCATAGACTCCTACATTTGAGTACTCAGTTCCCAGTTGGTAGAGGTGTTTGGGAAGGATTAGGGTTGTGACTTTTTTGGAGGAGGGGGCAATCACTTTGGAGGAGGGGGGCTTTTTTGCGTCACTGGGGGCAGTCTTTGAAGTTTCAAAATCCATATGGCGTTCCCACTGCCAGCTCTACTCCTTGCTTACTGTTGGAGATGTGGTCCCTCAGCTGCGGCTCTCAACACCTGCTTTCTGCTACCTCCACTCTGCTCTGATGGACGCCAGTCCTCTGGGTGACTAAAGGATAATGGGAAAACTTGAAAAGTCTAAATCTCTAGCATTTGTTCCCCTACTGGCAGGGACCAGAGAGAGCACCTTTTACATGCTGGTCAAGTGCTCTCCCACTGAAGCCCTTCTCCACTTTCAGAATTTTAGTAACAATAAAAGAAGCCAAGAGCAGCTCAGAGACCAACATAACCATTCTGCCTGCAGCCTGGCGATACTCATGGACGGCAAAGCTTTCTGTGCATAGGAGACCATACTTCCCCTCTGTGAAGTTCCCTTCAAGCTTTGTGTGCAGAGCTGCTGCTCCTTCGTTGGTGTGGGGCAAGTTTACTCTTCCACCAACTTCTGCTGAAATCAAGTATGCAGAGCTCCAGACAGCACAACGGGAACTTTCAGCGTGCCCAGGCTTATCTTCTGCCAACACAGCCTACTTCAGTTGGTTCCCTTTGGAGCTTAGATCATATACTTTTATTTGTGTCATTCTTGACTACTTCAAAGCATGGAATTATTTTTTTCACTTTCAGACCAGGTCTAATGTACCCCAGGCTGGTATCTAACTCACCATGTAGCTGAGGATGACCTTACGATTCCGATCCTTCTGCCTCTGCCTCTCAAATGCTGGGAGAATGGGCACGTGCTGTCACACCTGGTTTACTCAATCATGGGCTTCAATCCCTGGGCTTCCTGCATACAAGGTAAGCATTCCATGAGTGGAGCCACATCCCCCGCAGACCTGTTTTAGCTGAGATCGTATTGCATTCAGGTAAAAATTATTTCTCAGTTTAGCTTATAGCTGGGCATATCCACAACACTAAGCTCTAGCCAAGAAAATAGGAAGTGATATTATTGGGACTGACTACGAGAATTCTGAATTCTGTTGTATAAGAAGATAAATAACCATTGCAAGTTCATTCGGTTCTTCCACTGTTTCTGTTTCTTGTCTGGAGGATGTAATGGCTAGAGCTTTAAGAGCTATCTTGGATTGTAAGACAGCTTAGAGGATGAGAGGGAAGGGCAAAGGGCTCAGAGCAACAAGTCAGAGGAACTCTGCTCCCCCACTGCACCCCAGGGAATGCCACACCAGTTCTGTGAAGTTTTATTTCTAATGCAACATGCGAAGCATGAGCACTTAAAGCCCC
Organism: Peromyscus melanophrys; assembly: GCA_902168415.1. Lineage (NCBI taxonomy): Eukaryota > Metazoa > Chordata > Mammalia > Rodentia > Cricetidae > Peromyscus > Peromyscus melanophrys. The sequence continues at coordinate 12,160 of CABHPR010086057.1, read as the reverse complement.
ACCTTCAAAATCTAATTTGGTGTAAAGCAAGGGGTGGGGAATTACAGAAGGCATGTATCCAGGAAACAAGGACAATGTGGGGACATTTCTGCAGAGAAGTGAAGTTGAAGGTCAGGCTCCAGGTTGCTGGACTCAGCCTCAAGACAGCCCAGAACTACATGCTCTCTAAAGCAGAGAAGAGAAGGGTCAGAGGGGAGACAGCATCCCGGGCTCTCTGTTCGTGCAACTGAACGGCATCATAAGAGTTATAGGCACTTCCCAGGCTTAAGGAAACATGGACTGGGGACCGCCTCTCAAGCTGCTCGCTATACCTATACGGAGACAGGAAGAAAAAGCAAGACCCTGTGAGGCCAATAGAGCCCAGCTGGAATCCAGGTGAGGCCCAGGTCAGCCTGAAACTAGGAGGGAGCAAGCTCCTAGTGATTGGGGGGAGGCGGGTCAGAGGAGTCAGGAGTGGGCTGTGAGTGAGAACTGAGAGGTTGACGAGATGACAGGATGTGTTAGGCAAGTGGCACAGTTTTCTGGCTTGAACCAGTATCAGGACAAAAAAATCAGCTCATGTTGGCTCATACTGTGTCTGGGACCCCTCATCTTACTCCACTGCTAACGACTGCTCTGTATCAGCGCCTGTGACTGTGTGAATGTGACAGTCTGGGCCCAGCTAGCCCTTATGAAAACATTCAGAAACGTCTCTCTCCATAAAGCTGAGATCACATACGAGGTTAACACCCGATGAGAATTAATTTGCAGAGAAATGTTCCAGAGTTTACTGTGAAGGCGAGAAGCGGCAGGTGAATTTTATATAGATGAGCGCAGGGCAGCTACCTTACGGGGGGAAATGATCCGGGCCGTTCTCCAGTCCAAAATGCCTGCTTCTCATACGGCAGTGTCAGCCAAGAAGCTCTTCTGAGGTTTAGTGTGTGAAGCCCTCCGGACACCAAGAAGCAACATCAGTATAAAGAGAAGGGATAGTGCTACAAGAACCATCTCATTGAATACCAAGGGGTGTTCCAACTGTGCCAGCTCCGAGGCTGCGTGCGTGCAGTTACAGGGCCGGCCACAAGAGGGCAGTCCAACACGTTCGTGCCAGAAGCTGGGGGCAGGAGGCTCAGCCTAAGGCTTGGAAGTGGCCAACACTCACATTCTCTCCAGAGAGAAAAAGTGCACAGTATGCAAGCAAGGGTCACATCGATACCCAATGCACAGCTCTAAGGGCTAACGTGAAATTCATTTAAATCTACAAGTAGAACTAACTTAGGATGGAACTACAGATAGAAAAGATGAAGATTATAAACCTTGTTGATTAAAAAATTAGGGCTTAATAATCATCAAACAGGAAGAACAAGGCAGAGCATGTACAGTGTGCGGAAAAGGAAGACTTTACATTAACTTTCATGCAATTCCTGTGGGTTTTTTGTTTGTTTGTTTCTGTTTCTGTTTTTGTTTTGTTTTGTTTTTGTTTGTTTTTTGTTCTTCTTGTTGTTGTTGTTTAATTAGGCCTGAAGTTTTAGGAAGATGTGATCAAGATTCATAGCTCCAAAAAGCTACACAAATGAGGGGAGTGAAGAACATAAACAGCCAGCTCCTGGACCTGAGGAAAACAACAAAATTAACCTGTATTTCAGATGGGAGAGGACAATAAAGTCAAGGACAGAATTTTAAAATGAGAAATGGAGGCTGGGGGGGTGTGGCTGAAGTACTTTCCAGGAAAAGTACAAAACACAAAATTGACCCCGGAGGAGGGAGAAAACATAAATAGAACACTAAGAACTGAAAAACATAGGGAAAATTTGGCAATAACTGTGGAATGTATGAATGGAGTTATATTCCTATGACAGAAAATCTCATAATTTGTCAAAAGAATAGTGTTGTGCCAGCCACCCTGATGCAGAATTTAATCCCAGCTCTCTGGAGGCAGAGGCAAAGGCATCCCTCTGAGTTCAAGGGGTAGCCTGGTCTACATATTGAGTTCCCAGGCCAGCCAGGGCTACACACAGAGGAATAAAAAACCTTCAGCAATAATAATAATAATAATATAGTTATTCTTTGAATAATCTTGTCAAGCACTGGTGGGAACCTGGATTCCATCCCTAGCACCAAAATAAGTAACATTGTTTTTTCCAGAAAGAAGCAAGGTTGAGAAAAATAGGTACATGTGAGCTCCTTTGTGTGCGATGTAAAGATTCAGACAGACACACAGTGGGACAGCTTTCTGGTGTAAACAGTCTGATGGGGCCTGGGAAGGGTACTGGAGTAGTTAATACGGAGACTCTGGGGTCAGATTCTCTGGACTTGAGCCCCAGTCCCAGCACACTGTAGCTAGCTGTGTGACTGTCAGCCATTTCTGTAGCTTACCTATGTGTAGCATGAGTCTTAAAAGTTCTTATTAATAAAATCAAACCCGAAGCCAGTTATTGGGATGAATACTGGAAAGTCAGAGAGGTAGAACAAGCCACAGCTAACCTCACCTGGCCAACTTCTCAGCTGATCTTGTTTCCTCAGACTGGAGGCCTCTGAGTCCTCATCCAGAATGGGTCTCAGCTGAACTGCTGCTAGAAGCCTGAAAGCTTAACCAGGCCAAATGCTTAACCAGGCCAAATGCTTCTCCAGCCAAATGCTTCTAGTTTCTGGTCTTCACGCCTTATATATCTTTCTGCTTTCTACAAACACTCCCTGGGATTAAAGGCTCGCTTTCTGGGATTAAAAGCGTGAGCCACCACGCCTGGCCGTTTCCAATGTGGCCTTGAACACATAGATTTCTGCCTCTGGAATGCTAGGATTAAAGGCGTGTGCTACCACTGCCTATCCTCTATGTTTAATATTGTGGCTGTTCTGTCTCTGACCCCAGATAAGTTTATTAGGGTGCACAATATTTTGGGGAACACAATACCACCACACCTATGTGTGCCTCAGTTTCTTCATTGGTCACTTAGTAACAACGTAGAACTCACAGAGCTGGAAAGCAGTGGGATAATTCCTACAAAGCACCCTAGAACAACATCTAATAGTCACAAACCCTACACCGGATTACACATGGTGGTCTTTGATACTTGTAGTTACTGCTTGGAGTACAGAAAGGCTCAAGCACATGCCCAGATCAGTAGGTGTCACAGCCCCTCATTAAAAACAGTGTCATGAGTCAGGCAGTGGTGGCACACACCTAATCCCAGCACTCGGGAGGCAGAGGCAGGTGGATCTCTGTGAGTTCAAGGCCAGCCTGGTCTACAGAGCGAGTTCCAGGACAGTTAAGGCTGTTACACAGAAAAACTCTGTCTTGGGGGGAAAAAATGTGTCATGCTTGCATGGAACCAGCACATACCCTTCTGGACACTTTAAGTCAGCCTTAATTTGTTTACAACGTCAAATACAAAATACAATGTGATACTGTGTAAATAATTGCCATGGTTCGGGGAGCAGGGACAAATAACGAGAACATGCCCTGTACCCGTTTAGTTCCGGCAGTTTTCTGAGTATTTTTGGTGCGTCTTTGGCTGAGTCCATGGATACAGAACCCACATACAGAGAGCCCCCTATGTACTTCCTCTCCCCTCCCTGTGGCGGGGGGGCGGGGGGGGGGACCCAATGAGGCCTAGGAAAGCATCTCTACCAGTTCTCCTGAGAGACTGGGGGTGGGCGGGGCTGGCGGAGGAAGGCTTGCAACCTGCCCTTATAGCAGAGCCTGCCTGAGCTTCCAGAACATCTGCTGAACCGCACAGGGCTGTGCTGTATGGAGTGACTGGACACTCAGGGTTTCCTGTCAGGCCCTCCCTGCATGGAAAGACACACATTCCATTTAGAGACACTGTGCTCAGGCCTAGCACAGCTATGCACAACTAGTTACAACTTAGCGTAACTGTACGCTCGATACAACAGAAAATAGGAAGTACACATGGGAAAAATGAGAGAGGAGACTCATGATAAATCATGACCAGTATAGTCTCGTTTTAAAAAAAAAAAAAAATGTCATTTAACAAAGGCTAAGAAGACCCAGAGAAATTTTGCTGAGGTGAGGAGGGAACAGGCCTGGCAGAGCATTCAGTGCTGTGGGTAAATGTAATGCAGTTCTGTCAAGAGCAGTTTCAACAGGCCTCAGCAATTTGAGACCTAAAGCAGGAGTGTTTCAAATACAAGCTGAGCATACGTTTGGGCTGTTTAATTAGCACGGCTGGAAACAGACATGCCCTTTGACCCAGCTGCCCTGTACAGGAACTTTTCACAGTGGAAAAAGCATACAAGGAGGGATAATGGCAGCAACATTGTTCTTAAAGACAAGAAAAGCCCAAAGGCTTTAGGATGCTGGTTAAACTACGTTCTGTCTAGTGAGGTCTTAGGCGGAGGGCTATGTGAAAGAACGCGTTGTCTGTCTAAGACACCCCTTTAGAATGGGAAGGTTAAGGACAGTCACATATACAATAAGCTCCCGTTTGGGGAATGCCTATACATCCACACACATGCCTTAAAGTGACATATTCTCATAGCATATTTAAAGGCACAGCACAGACACTCCTGGCTTTTCCTGCGCCCAGTGCTTCCCAGGCAGCAGGCATCGTCCAGATCCTTTCTTAGCTTAGCTCCTATAGAATTGTCAATATATGTAATTGTTTTCATTACTTGTAACAATATAAATGTATATTGTTCTAAAATTTTCATTTTTACAAATATATATTTGTATGTATGTATATATATACATAATATATATGTATGTATGTGTATGTATAGTGCCTAATGAGATGGCTGAGCAGGTAAGAGACCTTGGTGTGTAAGCATGAAGACCTGAGTTCAAATCCCCAGATCTCATGCAAATAGCTAGGGTGGTTACACGGTGTCTGTAACCCCAGCACTAGGGAAGGAAGAGACAGGAGGGTCTCTGGGGTTTGCTGACTTCGAGCCTAACTTCAGGTTCAGTGAGACACTATCTCAAGGAAGTAAAGTGGAGACTCATAGAGTAGGATACCACGATCCTCCTCTGGCCTCTGCACACATGCACACACCATCTAAGTATGCGTGTGCACACACACGCATACACATGCGAACACACATACACACACACAGAGAGAGAGAGAGAGAGAGAGAGAGAGAGAGAGAGAGAGAGAGAGAGAGAGAGAGAGAGAGTATCTCAGAAGAGTTCTTCTCTGTCCCTACACTAGTATTTGCCCTCCTGCCATTGGGACTTCCTCCTGGGTTTCCCACAGCTCTCTCTCACTGCTTCTAGATCACTCAGCTTGTTCCCAGCTTTCTCCTTTGGTCAACATTGCTACATACAACTTCTGCATGTCTGCCTCTCAGTCACTTTTCTCCATTTCTCCTGCTTTCTAGGATGATTTTAGTTTATAATATGAAAGATTTTTTTAAGCCAACAATGGTATGAATAAGAGAAGCATTAGTTTGCTTCCCAAACCCCAGAAACCTACAGCATCACTCATCCTATCTGATGCACACCACGTGGGCCTATGAGATGCCCCTGTAGGTAAAGGAGCTGCTGTTGAGCATGGAGTTGAATCTCTGGCATCCATGTGGTAGAAGGAGAGAACCAACTCCTGAAAGCTGTCCAATGACCTCCACATGTACACCTTAGCATCCCCTCAAATTAAATAAAGCAATGGATAAACAGAAATGCTTAAGAACGTAACACACAAACCAAGTGTGGTGGTGTATGCCTGTAATCCAAGCACTATGGAGACTGGGACAAAAATAAAGACTGTGAGTTTGAGATCTGTCGGAGTTACATAGCAAGAATCTATCTCAAAGGAACTGACACAGAAGCAGAGATGTGAAGGGATGCCAGGCCATCGAAGAGGGGAGCGTAAAGTCAAAGGAAGCCCCGCAAACAATAACAATAGTTTTCCTCAGATTTTTGCAAAGTATAAGCATAAATTTGTGGTCTGGCTGAATGTGTTCCTATCATGGCACTCACTGCCCAGTGGGATGTTTAGGGACAAACTGCACTGACTGAAACACCATGAAGAACAAGCCTGTCTCCTGGTGTACCTGCCAGTGACAGGCCATCGGACTAGACAGATGGATTTCCAAGCAGCTACCATCTATCACATGTCCTTCCTCCCATCGTTACCAACCAGCAAGAGCCCTTACAGCTATCTCCTCACAACTCACTACCTTGTCTCTTCTCTAACAACAGGTATAGTCAGGAAAGACCCACCCTTCAATTAAGGGTACTCTCTTAGGTAAGTGAGATATTCTTTCTACCTCTGGGTTTTCATGTAGACCACAAGCCCCATGGCACTTATCAGACCCAACAGAGCAGTGGAAATCACAGGGAACAAAACACAGAGAAATGCCTTCTAGAGACCCTCTCAGTGGGGTAAGAGATCCTGTCATAGGCTGTCCAGTCAGGAAGACAGAGCAGGGAGTGGAGTCCCCCTTACTAAATACCAAAGCAGAGGGTGCATTCTTCTCTAATGGAACTGTGATGTGGTCCTCATCTGAATGGATAGTTTGGTTTAAGAGGAAATTTTTAAATAAACGCATATAAATAAATAAATTTGGCCAGTCTGGAATGCATTCTGTGTGCTGTGGTCTGTGGGTAAACTACCTCAATGTGAATATCTGGGCAAGACTAAACACACAGGAACAGAGTCTCAGAAACAAGCTGTGGGTTTTATATCAGATTCTGGGAAGTTGTCAAGAGAGATGGCAGAGAGCTGTTTAAGTTGATCTCTCTGTTGAGTTTTTCACGGAGTCTTCGAAGGATCAACAGTTCTGCATTGCTGCCACTTGGATCTCAAAATCATGTCTAGCGGGCAGGCCTCTATAGAAATCCCACCTCCCTCCACTGTTTCCCCGGACCTGTTGGGGCTTTTCTGCTTTGTGTGTTTGGTTGTCTTGTTTTTGGTTTTGTTTCTGACTATCAGCATCTGGGTTCTGGAACTTCCTAGTTAACTAAGGTGCTCCTGGAGCTTCCTTCCTCTCACACCTCCTGCTTGGCTGACTGCTGAGGCTTCCTTTTCATATCCCTTTGATTGAGCCCATGCCCTGGAGGAGCTAACACTGACCAGACGTGAAGAGTCCACAAATGGTTCTTAAGCTCTTCTTTGGGAAGAAGTCACCACACTGGTGGTTTCACCTGGTTCTTGTGGACATCTCTCTCTCAAAGTGTGTTCCTCCAATACTGATAGGACTCATCAGGACTTGGTGTGCCAACCCGAGCTCGGCTGAGGTGGAAATTCCTCCACGGAGCGCTTGGCATGTTGTCGCCACTGGAGGGTCGTGCATTTGGAAGGCATTCCGATCTTCCTTCTCTTGTCATATTCTACTTGAGTCTGGAAAAACAAAAACACAATCTCCACCTTTGCTGTGTTTAGCAACCCGGCATAACTCAACTCGGATTTCCATAGGTGAAGTGGGCTGAACCATTCAGAACCCTACTCCAGCTAGCCTGGAATGCAGAGCCAGGGGCTAGCACAACAGGTGCCTCTGGTGACCAAGAAGTAAATGCCTAGAGTAATTTAGAGATTTAGCCTCTGCATTGCTAAGCCCCTACATGAATGACTTTGGCCACCCCTTCACCTGGATTCCTGGCAGTGTGACAGAAATGAATTCCCTATTTACTAAGCCATATTTTGTCATAGCCAAATTCAGTCCCTAGGCAAGATGGCCCAGGACATGGAGATGAAAAGGCAGTTTAGTGGAGTTTATATTATCTTTAGGGAGACAGACATTTAACCAAGCCATTCAAGTATCGAGCAGGATACGAGAAGTAGAAACTGAAAGTGAGCAAATGCCCACGGTATGGAAGCAGAAGGAGTAATGTGTTGTGTTGCCATGGTGCCCACATGGTGCCCAGCATGTTCTCATGAAGGTGGAGAAGGCATCACTAGAGTGAGTTCTGTTTTCAAAATGGGATCTCTCTCTCTACGGAGGACCAGAAACCCCTTATCAAGGATACATCATGGAAAAGGAATGGTAGCTAGAGGCAACATAGAATCCTAATTGGTTAGAGTACTGTTTCTCAACCTGTGGGCCACAGCCCCCTTGGGGATCACATATCAGATGTCCTGCATATCAGATATATTTACATTGCAATTCAAAACAGTAGCAAAATTACAGTTGTGAAGCAGCAGTGAAAATAATTGTATGGTTGGGGTCACCACAACATGAGGAACTGTATCAAAGGGTCACAGCACTAGGAAGGTTGAGAACCACTGGGTTAGAGGGACAGGCTTGTTTCCCTGAGAATGCACAGTGGTCCCTCTCAGGGCTTGATCGTGTTATACAAAGACCCCTCTCTCAATCTTTGCTGTCCCTAAACGAAACTCACTCTTTCCCTTTACGTGTTGGGTCTCATTCTCTGCATATATTCCTCTACAGGTCACTGGCTGTCTGTCGCCCTGCAATGAGAGTCCAGTCCACAGGGTTCACAAGGACCTTCCCGCAGCAGGCTCAGCTGAGAGATGCCTGACAGTTCATTCCGGTTTATTAGCTGCTAGGGTTTGGAGTCCTGACATACAGTAACGAGTTCTTCCAACACGCACAAAGACCGTATTTACTATTTCATTCACTTACCCCATGCCTAGAATAATGGAGTGTTATAAAAGTAGTTTTCTTAGAAAAACTTTTTTTTAAAAAAAAAATCATATTGAACTGCAATGGGATTCAGTCTTTGTTGAGAGCTGTGCTTAGCTCACAGATGGACTGTTGAGAACAGTGCTAAATCACAGATGGTATATTTTTTCCTATATTTCACAGAACGGGCCATTTCTACCACTTTTTTTCTTTTACATTTTGCTCTTGGTAATCCTGTAGATTGAAAAAAAAATACTAAACTAAAAAGAAACGTGAAAGCATTTACTTTTAGTGCTGTTTCTATTCTTACTCTTTAGAGGATGGATACGTTATTGAATATTCTGTGGCATAATTTACTTTTAAAAAAACTCAGAGTGTAATTCATTTTAGGTGAGCAATTTGTTTTATGAGCCATGTATGTTTATTTGGGGTTGCGCTGATTTTTTATTGAGTGCAATAAAGACACTTCTTATCAATTGATTTGTTGTATCAGCAACGGGCCGTCTTCCAGATTGAAGCACGGAGGACATTACCCAGCATCTAATTTCACCACATACATGAATACAGGGGCATTAGGGCCGTGTGCACTGCCTGTTATAACCTCCTTTATGGGATTGCTGCTTGATGGGGCATTATCCCTCCCCGCCAAGTGCCTAACACGCTGTCAAACGGGCTCTCCCTCTCTGATGGGTTCGGCACATGCACAATTGTGCCAACTTTTATGCCAACTGATAAAATCAGAAGTTCAAAAGTTCACTTCCAATCCCACGTGACACAGAAACATGAAGGGCTATAAGCAGATGCGTCCCGTGAATCATTCGTGGTGACTGGGGGTGTGAACTGGAAGTATTCCATCCCTATTTTCGCAGTGTTCAGACAGGACCAGGAACAGATTCTCATTCCAGATACGGGTAAGTCCAGTACGTCTGTGTGTTCTACGTGTCACCGGCCCTCTATAAAGTACGGGTGTGATGAGCACTGTCCTTTGGGGCTGACTGACCATGACTCCAAGACCATGGGGCCCACACACAGCCTGTTACTAACACTCCCATGTCTACACAGATTGCAGTATTTACACTTTCTAGATTGAGAAAAACCACACTTTGACAATTAAACTATGTTGGTGATCTCTTAAAAGCACACATCACAAGGTCCTGGGGAACATCTACCGCACCTCAGGGAAGTCATGCCTGAAGCAGATGTAACGTGATATACACACCCACCAGCAGAGCTGAGAGAGAGAGAGTCAACAGCTGGGCAGATGGGCTAGAGGATGTAAAATCAGGAAGCTATGTCTTTAGAAAAGTATTTTTTTTATTCCTCGGCTATCACATCTGGCTGCATCAAGTTGTCATTATGACGTGGTATTTAAGATGATTTAATGGGTTGTTGCCGTGTGAGAATCTTGGAGTTTATTTAACTACAGTGCAGTAACAGGATGTTGGGTATTTAAATGATGCTCTGACGAAGCAGATAAAAAGATGTTCTTGGTGTGAAATGACTTCATTATATACATTTTACTGTAGTCGGTATAAATATGGATATTCACACATAAACAGAATAGAGAGAGATTTGAGAGTAGAAGTGATGCTTTGTGATAGAAATGTAAAGTGTGTCACGTGTACCCAAATGTAGGAAACTGCTCATCCTTGAAGATTCATGAGGTGTGTTGACTGCGTTTGAACATGGAGTGCCACAGTACAAATGTGTCACTCACCGACTCCCCACGGTTGCAAAGCAAATCCCCTGATTGGGCTTCTGCTGGCTGCCAAGTCAGTCCCCTGCTTGATTACCAAATACCATGGCTCTGGAATGCTCCTGAGTCTGTATCCACATCCTCACTCCCTCCCATACCCCATCAATGCAACCTATTCCCACTTCCTTGCACATTATACACGTTATTCAGAAAATTATATTATGTAAGTCAGGTGAAGGTGGCGCACACCTTTAATCCCAGCACTCAGGAGGCAGAGGCAGGCGGATCTCTGTGAGTTCAAGGCCAGCCTGGTCTACAGAACTAGTTCCAAGACAGCCAGGGTTACACAGTGAAACTTTGTTTCGAATATGTGTGTGTGTATTATGTGTGTGTGTGTATGTATATATGTATATGTATATAATATGTATGTACAAATTTGTGCACTCTGTATGTGTATGTATGTGTCTGTGTATTCATGACCCTGTGTGCGCATTTGTGTAAAGCCCAGAGATTGATGTCA
>CABHPR010086053.1:5004-18902 GCA_902168415.1 Peromyscus melanophrys | reverse complement strand
TGCTGTGGGATGGTCTGTATGTCAAACATGTTGCTTATTGGTCAATGAATAAAACACTGATTGGCCAGTGGTCAGGCAGGAAGAAGTATAGGCGGGACAAGGAGGAGAGAATTCTGGGAAGTGAAAGGCTGAGGAGACACTGCCAGCCGCCACCATGACAAACAGCATGTGAAGATGCCGGTAAGCCACAAGCCATGTGGCAAGGTATAGATTTATAGAAATGGATTAATTTAAGATATAAGGACAGTTAGCAAGAAGCCTGCCACGGCCATACAGTTTGTAAGCAATATAAGTCTCTGTGTTTACTTGGTTGGGTCTGAGCGGCTGTGGGACTGGCGGGTGAGAGAGATTTGTCCTGACTGTGGGCCAGGCAGGAAAACTCTAGCTACAGTATTTCCATGAGATAAACAGACTACATTACAGGCAGTAGGGATCTCCCTACACCTATTCGCACCATACCAGATATCAGAGGAAGATGGCAGCAGTAAACATGTAAAGTCATAGTAGAAACAATAGACATTCTGGAGTCTATGATCTTGGGGCCTTGCTTTCCAAGATTCACTTTTCAGGGATATGCCTCCTGGTGGGCTGACACCTTGAACTTCAATTACCACCTGCTGCTCTCTGATGGGGCACCTAACAATGCAGACTTCCTCTCATCAAGACATGGACTACTATAAGAGTCCATCTTCTCATCAGAAAAAGCTAATGTCATCAGTATCGTACGTTCAGTATAAGAGGTCAATCATAATTACTTCTACTGTGGGAAGGGTCGTAATCTCTCATGAAGAAAGATCTGCTTAAGGCATTAGTTTTCTTCTTTATGCTTCCCTCAGCACCACTGTGTACCAGCTCATCATCTGATTTATTAATGTACCACTTCTTTGGAATAAGATTCCTTTTTAATGTTTGAGAAAGTACCAATGTAGATAGGAATGCTCTACAAGACAGAATAAAGCCTCCAAGAACTAGAAAGAATGACACCACAAATTAGCAGGTATCTAACTTGAAAAAATGAGAACATTGCCTTCAGTCTGTTCTACCACTATAAGAATAATTATGTGTGCTTAATATTTATACCAAGCAGCAATAGTGTTGCTCAGAAACCAAGAAGACACAGAAAACTTGGAGAGACAGCATTATCTCCATAGTTCAGACTGATTAGTAGAGACTGCTATAAAAATCTTTTAATCCTTTCAAATTACAACACTAAAAATACCACTAATATTAAGAAATAGAAGAATTGCTGGCCTAAGAAAACAATTTTCTGGATGGACTTGTCCTCTAACCTAAGTTGAGAAACAAATAGCAATCCCTACTTGTTAAGTGACTTATGGTATTAAAACAGCTCTTTCCTACCAGAAAAACAAAACATAAAAATAAAACTAAGAAGATGAAGATACATATTACTTGGATTTTCAGAACCAGCATCATTCCTCAAGAGAAGTGACTCACCTATACTCACTGTCCTAGAAACCCTGAAAGGAAGGAAAAATCATTGCAGAGAATGTATGTGGGACCAAAGCAAACTAAAAATGAAATTTCCTGAGCCTCCATGACCGTCACAGCATGTACTAGAAAGGATTGGAGAAGGCTCTGAAGAAGAAAGTCAGGATTTTGCTAGGACTTGGTGTGTCTCTCCCATTTTGCCACAGAGGAAGCCTATAAAGTAATAAATGGCAAAACCACATCTGTTGAAGAGTTGTGAAAGCAGCCACTGAATTCTAAAATGATCTAAATCTAGATATGGGTCCTGGACAAGCAGAAGATGTTACTGCTGACCCTAAAAGTTGGTTGCTTCTCTCCCAGGAGGGATAGGTATGGTTTCTTCTACTAAAATCTATTTCAAATATGTTCTTTTTATCAAAATCTGATGATGAGGTTCAAGAAACACTATCCCCAAATATGACATTTAACAATTGAGAAAACAGCAAAAGTGAAGAGCTCACTAACCTTTCCCTCCCTTCTCCCTCCTGCAGCAGGACATAATACTCTGCTGAACTTTGCTGGATGTAGAAATCTTCAAGTCAGAGGTACCCACTCTATTTCTAGAGGAAAGTAACAGCCTAATTCTTGAAGACACAGAGACACCAAGAATAATGAAAAGGAACAGACACTGTTTATTAACATGGAATTGTGTCCCCATTTGTTCTCCTCATTATATATCTCTTTATGTTCTCTTTTCATCAAACCTGAAGATAAATACATACACATTTCTCTTTTGCTTTTAGGGAGAAAGTCTTCTCTCTTCTCTAATGTGTACAAATCCTTATGCATCCTATGGTAGTTTCTTCCAGATGGAAACATTCCTTCCAGGAAAGGAAAGTATGAAACTCAGGAGGTAAACAAAAGGTCACAAGTTTGGGGAAAAAAAAAATTTAGAAGATTCTCCACGGAGCCTCCCCAGCAGTACAAAGTGGAATAAAGAACTGCTCAGAGAAAAGACTGACCAGCCAAGCTACAGAGAAAAGGGATTCTCAGATTGTCCAGCTGCCTGCAGGTTATATGGGGACCTCCAAGGTTGCAAATTTTCTGAGTGGTCACTCATGGGATTGAGTTTTTTGATGATGCAGCTGCTTTTGAGTCATTTCTGCTCCTGTGGGTAAACTTTCATCATTCCTGTTAGTAACCCTAAAATCACATTGGTTCACCAAGTTGAACTTTGGTACAATTGTTACTTTGCTCTGTTGTGGGTTCCCCTTTTGAGATGAATATGAATAGGTAAGTGTGTGTGTGTGTGTGTGTGTGTGTGTGTGTGTGTGTGTGTGTGTGTTGGGTCTCCCTAGGAAAAGTCTGTTATACAACAGTTGTCCTTGATTTACAAATGAGGAAACCAATATTCACAAATGTTGATGACATGCCCATAGACACTCAGATTTCTTTCCCAGGTAGATGCCATTGACTGTCATAGAAAGAGAGTTGGGGATTGCAGACAGATTCTATTCAGGCCTTGACACAAATGGCCACTGCTTCATTCCTCTAGTACTCATCCCACCCTGTTAACTTAAATGTTTGAGTTCTCTGATGTTATCCCTTGAATTTTCTTACTCTTGGCCACTGGTTTTGGTTTCTTTTGCTCATTTATTTTCCCCTAAAGTTTTCATTATGAAGTCCCCAGGGGTCAAATTCTAGGTCTTCTTTTCTTCATCCTCTTCTTTACTTTAGATTAAATCACACTCTCCCCTCTCCTTTCTCTCTCTGTCTCTCTCTCTCTGTCTCTCTCTCTCTCTGTCTCTGTCTCTCTCTCTCTCTCTCTCTCTCTCTCTCTCTCTCTCTCTCTCTCTCTCTCACACACACACACACACACACACACACACACACACAATGCTACATTTGAATTTTTATTTGTATATAGAAAGAGGAGCAGAATATGTTAATGGTAGTAATCTCTGAGTGGTGGCAGATTTTTTTGGTTGTTTATTTGTTGAGGTTTACTTTCTTCTCCTTAATTTATATTTGGGTTATGTATGTGTATTATGGTGAATACACATGAAGGTATAGTTTTTTTCACACTTGTATGTTCTCCATTGCTTTCTATATTTGCCTTGACATAGGATCCTTTAATGAAACCAACAGTTCTTGATTAGGTTGGCTGGCCAATAAACTGTCCAGAGTTGCCCGTCTCCTCCCCCAGTGCTGGAATCCACACAACAATGCCTCACTTTATGTAGGTGATAGGGTTCAAACTCGGGTCTTCATGAATAACCACCGAGCAATATCCACAGTCACTTAATTTTTTTTAAAAAAATTAACACACTAAGTACTATATTTTTAATATGATATTTTCAAATATAGTTTATTTTTTGGTGCTCCTCCTTCTTACTCCTCTCCCCATAGACTCCTGCTGTCCTGTGTACCCTTTTGCCTCTAGTATTCCCCTTGTGGCTTTTAAGTTACATGTGTACTATCACCCTATCTCTCTTCCTCTGACCTGTTATTCCCTTCTCATGAACCCCTTTCAAGTTTCACATTCTATACCCACAGTCACTCCCACATAAATACACATATATAAAATTTAGAAGCTAGGATTCATACATAACCTAGAACACGCAGTATTCCTAAGTCTGAGTTGCCTCACTTAATATGATCATATACAGACACAAATGTAAAAACATTTCTGTGACAGGATATAGAATCCTTTGGGTATTCCCAGGAGTAGCATAATTGAATCATAGGGTGTAGCTGAAGTTTTCTCCAGTCCTGCCTGGCCCATGATCAGGACAAATCTCTCTCACCTGCCAGTCCCGCAGCACTCAGACCCAACTGAGTAAACACACAGAGACTTACATTGCTTACAAACTGTATGGCCGTGGCAGGCTTTTTGTTATCTAGTTCTTCTATCTTAAATTAACCCATTTCTATTATTCTATAAGTTGCCATGTGGCTCATGGCTTACCAGTACCTTACATCTTCTCATGGCAGCAGCTGGCAGCATCTCTCTGCCTCAGCCTTCCACTTCCCAAATTCTCCTCTCTCCTTGTATACTTCCTGCCTGGCTACTGGCCAATCAGTGTTTTATTTATTAACCAATCAGAGCAACACATTTAACATACAGAACATCCCACAGCAATAGGGTAGTTGTATTTGTAATTTCTGAGAAATGTTTATACTAATTTCCATAATGGCTATAGCACTTTATAGCCCAATAGCAATGTATATGGGTACCTCTTTGCCCATGACTTCATCAGCATTTGTTGTCATTTTATTTTCTTGCTGATAACCATTCTGATTGGAGTGAGAAGGAATCTCAAATAACCTTAATTTGCATATCACTGTTGGCTACAGATGTTGAACATTGTTCTGAATGTTATTTTTTTTTTCATCCTTTAACAACTGTACTGGCTGGTTTTTTTGTCAACTTGACACAAGCTAGAATCATTAGAGAGGAGGGATCCTCAGTTGAGGAAATGCCTCTATGAGATCCAGCTATAAAGCATTTTCTCAATCAGTGATCAATGGGGGAGGGCCAGGCCCATGGTGGGTGGTGCCATCCCTGGGCTGGTGATCCTAGGTTCTATAAGAAGGTAGGCTGAGCAAGCCAGGGAAACAAGTCAGGGAAGCAAGTCAGTAAGCAGCACCCCTCTATGGCCTCTGCATCAGCTTCTGCCTCCAGGATTCTGCCCTGTTTGAGTTCCTGTCCTAACTTCCTTCAATAATGAACAGCAATATGGAAATGGAAGCTAAATAAACTATGGGAGCCCACAAAACTTCCTAGTGAGATCTGGGCTTGCTTTACACTGCAGGGCTGCATTAGGGGGTGGCTTGACCATGTGCATGGTCACCAGGTGTCTTGGATGGTCTGCACTTGGCTGTGCTGGGGGAGGTCTTTTGCTCCACCCTTTGGCATTTCTTTAAAAGCCCTTTAGTAGAGACAGAAGGGGCTGGTGGGTTTTGACCAAGGCCCTCCTGAGGCTATCCTCTGTTTTCTAACTGTCTCTCTCCCTCTATATTTCTATCTACATATTCCTCATTCCTCCCTGCTCAAGAGTACCCTGGGGGAAAAAGAGGGAGCAGGTCCCCTTCAATAAACCCTTTCCTCCCCAACTTGCCTTTTGGTCATGGTGTTTCATCACAGCAATAGACACCCTAAGACAACAACCAATAGTTCAGTCCATGATAGAATTTTTATTATTTGATATTTAATTTTTAGAGTTTTTAAAATATATTCTAGCTATTAAACCGCCTATATTTGTTTTCTTTCTATTGTTGGGATAAGACATCATGACCAAGACAACTTATAACAGAAATCATTTAATTGGGCTTATGGTCCCAGAAAGTTAGAGTCTATGATGGTGGAGTGAAGACATGGCAAAAGGTGGCTAGGCTGCAGCTGAGAGCTCATATCTTGATCCACAAGCAGGAGTAAGAGAGCACACTGGGAATGGTGTGAATCTTTTTAAACCTCAAAGTCGGCCTCTGGTAACACACCTCCTTCAACAAGATCATAACTTCTAATCCTTCCCAAATAGTTCCACCAAAGTATTCAAACATATCAGCCTATAAAAACCATTCACATTCAAACCACCCTCTCTGAATTGTAGCTGGGAAAGATATTTCTTCTATCGTATAGGTTATCTGTTTTCTCTGCATATAGTTTCTTTTGCTATACTGGAACTTAAATTCACATAATCCCACTTGCTGGGTTGAGAGTGGGTGCTATTTCCTGTATGGTTGAAATCCTACTGGTAGAGTGCTTGATTAGAGAAAGTACTTGTCTATATCTTAAAGTATTTTCTCTAGTAGCTTCAGCATTTTAGGTTCTAAATTAAGGCCATTGATCTGTTTTAAATTGATTTTTGTGCAAAGTGAGTGAGGATTTAATTTCATTTTTCTTGCACACAGATACTCAGTTTTGCCAGCACCAGTTGTTGACTAGGATGTGTATCATGAATCCTAATTGGTCTTAATAATAAAAACCCAGAGTCAGATATAGGGGTAAATGCTGAAAGAGAAGCAGAGCAGCCAGCCACTAGAAAGACTTCTTTCCTCTAGGAATCCTCAGCCTGAAAGGGACTGAGTTCCTGTCTCCTCCCGTTTTATATTCCTCTAACTGCCCAGCCATATCACTTCCTGTCTCCACCTCCCTAGTGCTGGGATTAAAGGCATGAGATACCAAGTGCTAGGATCAAAGGTGTGTGCCACCACTGCCTGGCTCTGTTTCTCTTTTAGACTGGATCAATCTTGTGTAGCCCAGGGTGGCCTTGAACTCGCAGAGATCCATCTGCCTCTGCCTCCTGAATTCTGGGATTAAAGGTATATGCCACTACTGCCTGGCCTCTATGGCTAACTAGTGGCTTAGCTCTGCACGCTGATCTTCAGGCAAGCTTTATTTGTTAGATCACAAACAAAATATCACCACAAGGATGTCTTTTATTCAGTGCATGTTTTTGACACCTATTTTAATTTCATTTTCAGTTGCTTTGATAAAATACCCTGGCAAAAGCTTCTTAAGGGAGAAAGGGCTTGTTTGTCTCACAACTCCTGGTCATAAGCAATCATGGCAAGAATTCACAGTTACAGGAGCTTCAGAGAACTGAGAACATTACATTCATAGTCAAGATCAGAGAGTAGTGATTTAATACACCCATTCTAGGGCCTAACTCATCTTCACTACTCTTACACAGTTCAGAATGCCTTTCCATAGGAATAGTGCCATCCACCATGAGCAGGTCTCCCCAACTCCACTAAAGTGCCAAGATAATCCTCTACAGATATCACCATAGGCTAACCTAATATAAATAATCCCTCCTTGTGACTTTCTTTCTGAGTAGATTTTAGATTGACAATTAAAACCAACCACCACAACACCTTTATCAAACATTAGATGATAATAGTGGCATGGGTTTTTTTTGAGGCCTGTATTTTGGTCCACTGATGTTTGTTTCTATGCCAGTACTATGACATCATTGTCACGATGGCACTTTATTACAGTTTGATACCTCTAGCAGCATTTTTTTTTGCTTAGGATTACTTTGGTTATCTGTGGTTTATTCTCTTTTCATATGGATTATAGGATTGCTTTTCTCTAGTTATATGGATAATGAAAACACAAGTGATTTTCTGAAGACTTAAATTTCTATCACTGACTTAGCCCTCTCTGAATTCTAAACTTTTTCTTTATACATCTGTCTGCTTAGCATATCTGCTTGGTTATTTCAGTGACGTCTCCAACTTAAACATTTCTGAAGTTAAACATTTGATTATCTCATTATCATACTCCTTTATGGATAACATTTCAATCTTCTCTTTCTTTGAAAATGATATCATAAATGCAATTGCCAAGACCAGAAATTAACATTATCTCTCTGAGTCTTCACTCAGTTAGCAAGTTCTATTGCTCTTCCTTCAAAGTAAATACTCAGACTCTCATCTTCTCTATTCTATACCACAGCCCATTTTTACACATGCTATCTCAGAGCTGTACCACTGCCTCCGCCTTCAGTCTACTTAAGATTTTACCATCTATCATGCTCCATTTCAGTATCAGCCATAACTCTCATCAGCAGTTTTCAGGTCTAGAACCCATCAGTGATCCAAACCTCATCTTTGTCATCAAGAATAGATAAATATGTATTTCTAGTAATTATTTGCCTCATGTTACATGCCTACTGAGTGATAAATATTTGAAGGCACCCTGTATTTTGCAAGTTATATCTACACAATCTTCATAACAAACTTAGATGAGAGATTTTAGCCCAACTAAAATAATAATAATAATAAATAAATAATCTAAAATTTAGAGAAGTTATGCTAATCACTCTTAGGCCATGCCTATATCTAGTAAGAGAAAAGGCTAAGATTAAACTTACCTTCTAACTACAAAATGAGGGCACAGTGAAATGTCTTCTCTTTTCTAAGATGGTTTACATAAGTAGGCATCCTAACATTCTACTTGACTAGAAGAAAAGGAGTGGAAGCTTCTTGCCAAGAAAAGGGAATTAGAGAAATATGTCCCAGCTGCAGGAAGAACTGCCAGACTAAATGAGAATATAAATTCCATCACCACGAAAACTGGTATAGGTATGAAAAAATAAGAACATTGTTTTACGAGTTAGAAAGATTACTCATAAGTTAAGAGTAATTTGTGTTGTTCTTCCAGAGGATGTGGCTCCAGCTCCTACAGAATCTACATGGTAGCTCACAACCATATGCAGTTCTTGTTCCAGGGAATCTGATGCCCTCTTCTGACCTCTGCAGAAACCATGTGATACACATACATACATGCAGGCAAAACACAAAATAAAAGCAATGAATCTGGAAAAAATGAAAAAGAATTGCTTTAAATATAAACACGATTACTAAACAGACACCTTTCCACTTTTGTAAAAAATACTTTAGTAATGGGAATATGGCCCAGTAATAGAGCATTTGCCTTGCAAGTTCAAGACTCTGAGTTTGAATCTCAGAACCATTAAAAAAAAAGAAAGGCACTAAATCAATGTAGGTAGAAGTTCAACAAGAAGTTTTACACACACACACACACACACACACACACACACACACACACAAAATTGTGAGTTAGTGTTCCAAAAATTTAAATTAAACCGAAAACTGAAAATTTTTAAGATTTTTAAATACATTTTAGAGTGATTTATCACCACTATTTTACTTAATTTATTTTTAGTGAGTTAGAGAGATATCTCAGTGTTTAAGACAATTGGCTGCTCTTCTAGAGGATCCATGTTGAAATCTTAGAACCTACATGGCAGCTCACAACCTTCTGTAATTCCAGTTCCTGAGGACCAGATGCCCTTTTTGGTGCACATAGTACACAGGCATATATGTAGGCAAAATACCCATATACATAATAAAATAATGTTTTTATAATACTTAAAATAGTTTAGGGAGTCAGAGAGATGGTTCAGTGGTTAAGAGGACTTAGTCTAACAGAAAACCCAGATTCAGTTCCCAGCACCCATAAGATGGCTCACAAGCATCTATAACTCCAGGGTAACTTTGATTCTAGGGGATCTGATGCTTTTTCTGACCTCTACAGGTACCATGCACACACATGGTACACATATATAAATTCAGGCAACACACTCATCCATATAAGATAATAAAATAAATTTTAACAAATTAAATTACATTTATTTTTATTATTATTATTATTATTATTATTATTATTATTATTATTATTATTGTGTGTGTGTGTGTATAAAAGTCAAAGGACTGCTTGAGCTGGTCAGTGCTCAACTTTCGTCATGTGGGTCCTGTCATCAGCTTTGGCAGCAAGCGCCTTTACCTGTTGAACTATCTCGTTGTCCCTTACTTCTATATTTAAATTTAATTTCTTCTGTAATTGACATGTATGTGTTGACCTTAAGTCTAAAATACCTGAGACTGTGATGATATCTAATGGTTTGTATGTCCATCTCAGAGAAATTATCATTTCAGAATGGAAGTACTCTTCTTCTGCTAGACCTATAATGTTGATATGGTCCACAAAGTAGTCCTAAGCCTACTACTCTTTCCCTTATAACTCTGTTGACAACCCTGTTCATTTATCACCATTCTTTTGTTGGTATGGCCTTTTGTCTATCTAGCACATAAGTTCAAGTGTTCCAAATTTCAAATATCCAAAAGAATATTCCCTCTCTTCCAAACTTGATCATCTTCAATTTTGCATCTCAGCTAAGGATTGCATCATACATTACTAACATCAACAAAAATGTCTTGCTGCTTCTCTGCCATATTCATATGTCTAGAATTTGTTTTACCTTAAAAAATTGTACCACCCATCTACTTCTCTGGGTCTTCTCAGCTGCCACTCTAGTCAAAGACACATCTTCCCATGTAAAATATGGCAATTTCTGAGCTGGTCATCTGTTGAAGTCCTGTTGCCTCACACAATATTCGCTTCAGGTATCAGTCATAATGAATATTTAAAAAATATAAATTAGATCACATTATTTCTCTGCTCACAACTTTCTAAAGGTTGCCAGTTATATCAAGGATGAAGTTCAAATTCCTTTGACAGAGTTTTCCAAACCAAACCATTTACTATATTATGAAACCAACTAGCATACTGAGTGAGGATTAACTTAAAATAAAATAAGACAAAAAAAGAAATATCAGTGTGTTATACATAGCAAGAATAAGTATTATTTCATAAAACTTCTTCCTGGTGTGCACATGAATGTGCACATGTGTGTGTGCTGAACCTAAATGGAAATTCATTTTGGAAGAGGATTTTTGAGATAGGTTATCTCTATGTTACTCTGACTGTCCTGACTATGGAACTCAAACTCACAAAGATCTGCCACCACATCTGGCTTGCATTTCTTACTATAGGCCGTATCAAAAGAATTTGAGAGTATTGTCCTAAAAGGCCAAAATAATATTTCTGCTTGTATCAGCCTACCAATTTCCACTCTACCTCTGCTCTCTCAAATGCGTTAGTCCTAATAAACCTCTAACTGTCATCTAAAAAGCCAGACTTCTCCCCACTTCTCCTTTCACTTGATGAAATAATCTTTATCCAATTATTTACATGGGTGGGTCCTTCATGAAGTCCTAGCTTAAATGTCAACTATTTAGGACACTGTCCTTAACTCTCCTAAAACAGTCAGTTTATCTTTTACATCTCACTGTTGTACTTCATTTTGTGCTTACAATCATCTTACATCATCTTTCTCGCACTCTGAGCCTAGGCCACACATGCTGTAAAGACTTTAACTGCTCTATCAACCACAAATTTCTGCATATATAACAATAAGTGTCAACTAATAGGATATTGAATATTTTACTGTTATAAATATTGATACAGGGGAAATTAGAGTTCCTTCTTGGGGTTCTTAGTCTCAATAATAAAAGAATTTAAGAATGGACTCAAGCCGGGCGGTGGTGGCGCACGCCTTTAATCCCAGCACTCGGGAGGCAGAGCCAGGCGGATCTCTGTGAGTTCGAGGCCAGCCTGGACTACCAAGTGAGTTCCAGGAAAGGCGCAAAGCTACACAGAGAAACCCTGTCTCGGAAAAAAAAAAAAAAAAAAAAAAGAATGGACTCAAATAGAAGCTCAGGGAGAATTTTATTAGAGTTTAAAAGAGAAAAAGAAATCCCAGGAAAGGCAAGTTGTATATTTCAGCAACTGCCAGGAGGAGAGTAGAAAAAAAAAAAAAAAAAAAAAAGATTAAAAAGCCACATAGTTTAAGCTGCCATGACGAGCAGACACATGGTGGCTAAAAGTCACATGGTAGGAAGAGAGGCTTTACAGAAAGAGTAAGAAAGCCCAGAATGTTGGAGGAGAAATCCCTAATATTAAGGAAAGCATGCTTAGAAAAGAAGAAAGGTGAAAGTTATGCTTTTCTGAATGATTTAGAAATGTGACCTGCCTTAGGACTTACATGGCAACAACCCCTGTAAGCTACTCCACTAAAAGTGGGGATTCTGGGGAGGAAAAGTACAGTGTCTCATTAGAGAACTAATTATTCTGCCTGTCTCTTTAGAATGGCTGAAGGTGAGTGTGCCTTCTTAGGTGTGGTCCTTTGGCCAGGTGATTGATGAGGCCTAACTGTGTTGGCAGATTTTTCTGTCCCTCCTGTCAGCTCCCAAATCACAACACAGAGACTTATTATTATTATGAAAGCTCAACCAATAACTTAGTTTGTTTCTAACTAGCTTTTATAACTTAAATTAACCTATTTCCACTAATTTACTTTTTGCCTCTTGGCTTTATTACCTTTACTCTGTACTGCCCATGCTGTTTTCCTGCTTCTCCCATCTCTGTGTTGACGACTCTCTGCCCTGAAAATCCTGCCTAGCTATTGGCCATTTAGCCTTTTATTAAACCAATCTGGGTGACAAATCTTCACAGTGTACAAAAAGATCATTCCACAATACAAATGGAATGTTAAGTCTTCACTCAGACCACAGATTCTATTCTTTTTTAAATAATTTATTTGTATTTGATGTATATTGGTGTTTTGCCTGCATGTATGTCTGTGTGAGCGTGTTAGATTCCCTGGGATAGGAGTTGTGAGCTGCCATGTGTGTGCTGGTAATTGAACCTGGGTCATTTGGAAGAGCACTCAGTGCTCTTAACTACTGAGCCATCTCTTCAGGCACATGAATTCTATTCTTTTGACCAGGAGTTTGATATTCTAACAGTGTTTATAAAATAGAGACACATTGTAATGAAATTCCTTCCATTTAAAAGCAAACTTTTTGTAATATTAGAGTTGGAACCTAGGGCCATAAGTGTTAGAATTCCTAGCCACTCCACCATGACCATGCTGGCAAGATGCTTAGTCAGCTCAGGGCCTTACATCCTACCGTAACCAGTGTGTTGCATGATCACATCATCTATGCACATGCATGGCGTGCTAAATAAGCCCATATGTGCATGTGTGGGGGCGGGAGGGGGGGTGTCTATAAAAGCGGGTTCCACCTATCCCTCCTCCTCTTCCTGCATGATCTTTCTATAGTCCTAAGCATCCCCTTCTATTTCCTCTCCTTAATAAACTCTTATAGAGGGTTTTGTTGTACCTCGTGGCTTTTCTCACATGGTAAAAAAGCGCCACTTAATGAATAACAATGAGAATGTTAGTAAGTGCTCTACCACTGAGCCCTACTCGTATCTCTTATAATGGAGTTCTTAGATAATTATTTAAACTTTATTATGAAAACAAAGATACTCCTGAATGGTGGCTAAGAGGCAGTGTCCCATAGGAGAGCCTGATCCATGAAATCCAGCCTTAATGTACAGAAGTTATTTGGTCTGCAGTGTGAAAATACAAGTTGGCTAACATTGAACACTGAATGGTTAGGGGCATTTGTAGCTAGAGTTTTCCTGCCTGGCCCACGGTCAGGACAAATCTCTCTCACCCACCAGTCCCACAGCCGCTCAGACCCAACCAAGTAAACACAGAGACTTATATTGCTTACAAACTGTATGGCCGTGGCAGGCTTCTTGCTAACTGTCCTTATATCTTAAATTAATCCATTTCTATAAATCTATACCTTGCCACGTGGCTCGTGGCTTACCGGCATCTTTACATGCTGCTTGTCCTGGCGGCAGCTGGCAGTGTCTCCTCCCACCTTCCTGTTCTTTTCTCCTCTCTGTTAGTCCCGCCTATACTTCCTGCCTAGCCACTGGCCAATCAGTGTTTTATTTATTAACCAATCAGAGCAACACATTTGCCATATAGAACATCCCACAGCAGGCATTCTTCATTTTTGCATGGTACCCAGTAGTTACTGGCAACAGATAACAAAAACTTTAAAACAACTGTTTATCTTGAATTCCCATCTGACATAGTACAGCCAGAAATAAAACATACAACCTATGCCTTTCATTCTAAACATAGAGGGACCCAAGAAGCTATGCAGGCCCTGACAACTTCCAGAGTGACACACACACACACACACACACACACACACACACACACACACACACA
>CABHPR010086051.1:3309-21311 GCA_902168415.1 Peromyscus melanophrys | reverse complement strand
GTGTGTGTGTGTGTGTGTGTGTGTGTGTGTGTGTGTGTGTGTGTGTATTTTTATGATGACTGACTTAACTTTAGGTGTCAATATAGGCCAATGCATTATATCAGCTGTGTTTAGTGATGCAGCTGAAAAGTTTTTAAAGATTTATTTATTTTTATTTTATGCGTGTGAGTGTTTTATCTGCATGTATGTCTGTGCACCATGTGTGCAGTGCCTGTGGAGGCCAGAAGAGGGTGTTGGGTCCCCTGGAACTGGAGATACTGGTGGTTGTGGCCCACCGTGTGGGTGCCAGGAATCACTGCGATCCTCTGGAAGAGCAGCCAGAGTTTTAAACCTCTGCACCAACTCTCCAGCTGCATGACTAAAAAAATTTAATCATATGGCTGCTGATTCCGAACAATTCTCAGTTTCAGAGAATCTCCAAGGTCATTTTTGAAATGAGTGCCTCTCCATGAAGTACCACTTCCCCTAAGGCAGTGGTTCTCAACTTGTGGGTCATGACCCCGTTGACAGACCTCTATCTCCAAAAATATTTACGTTATGATTCATAACAGTAGCAAAATTACAGTTATGAAGTAGCAACAAAAATAATTCTGTTTTGGGGGGAGTCACCACAACATGAGGAACTGTATTAAAGGGTCGAAGTATTAGGAAGGCTGAGAACCACGACACTAAGGAAACTGGCCTTCTACTATTCAATTTTTTTTTTTAATTTTTAAAGATAGGGGTTGTCTTAGGGTTTCTTTTGCTGTGAAGAAGATGTCATGACCATAGTGGCTGTTATAAAGGGAAACATTTAGCAGAAATTTTAAAAACTAATTTAAGGCAGGCATGGTGATGCAAACCTTAAATGTTTAGTTGAGGTGACTGCTTACCGTTGCAGAGGTTTAGTCCATCATCATTATGGTGAGAAGCATGGCAGCGTGCAGGCTAACATGGTGCTAGCTGCATCTTGATGTGAAGGCAACAGGAAGGGATCTGAGACACTGGGTGGTATCTTAAGCACATATGAGACCTCAGCCCAACTCCACAGTGGCACACTTCCTCCAACACCACACCTACACCTGTAAGGCCACACCTGCCATTAGTGCCACTCCCTTTGAAGGCCATTTTCTTTCAAACCACCACAGGCGTCTACTTGCTATGTAGGCTAAACAGGCAGGCTTCGAACTCATGATTTATCTGCCTCAGTGTCCTGGGTGCTGTGATTACAGGCTTGCATCACCATGCCTGCCTTAAATTAGTTTTTAAAATTTCTGCTTTCATAAAAAAATACCACATCTCATGTCTGATTCTTTAAAAAACAAACAAACAAACAAACAAACAAAACTCCTCTGATTGTTGATTTGTTCTCACTAAGTGGGAAATAGTTTTTCATATGGAAAAGAACTGTGGATTTTATACTTGTTGACAAGTATAAAAACCAGATACGTAAAATTTGCATGTATTTTCTATGATCTTTTCTAGTTTTCATTAATCCCATATCCAGAGACGGGTCCCTGAGAGTCATTATGATAGATACTTTCTTTTTTTTTTTTTCTTGTCTTTCTTTTCTTCTTCTTCTCCTCCTCCTCCTCTTCTTCTTCTTCTTTTCTTTCCTTCTTCTTCTTCTTCTTCTTCTTCTTCTTCTTCTTCTTCTTCTTCTTCCTCCAATCCTATAATATATATTAAACATCACAACAGGAACACAAATGCTTTTGGGATGCACTCTGAGCTATTCCATCAGGATCTTGTGCATGACAGTGGGTACCTCCCACCCTCACAGTGAGCTGCATGGAAGCATCTGTATCGTAGGAATCAAACAGGAGAATCCTGAAAGCAAGCAAGCAAGCAAGCAAATGGAAGGAAGCTCTGCAGAGGCAAAAGGCCACGGGAGGAAGGTTGCCCCATGTGGTTCTAGGGAAGCCTCCCCTTTTCATTGTATGATTCAATTGTAAAGAGGAAGTGAGTTCTGAGAAAAATATTTGAAGTACTCTAGTAGGGGGAAAAGGTAGTTCTTCACCAGGGTGTCCAGTCTCTGGGCTCCAGCTTGGCTCTGGTACTGATTTGGGATTGCAGGACCTGTCCTTCCTCTGGTGTCAGGGTCGCATGCTTGCTCTTCACCCCTGGGATGTAGCGCCGCACCCGCACAGCATTCTGAAAGACTGCTGCTGACACCCTGGAGGTCACAGCCTCTATCTCAAGGAAGCAGGCTGCTGTGGCTTGGTCATCCTCAGTCAGCAGGAGATTCCCGCAAACATCCAGGGGAAGGGCTGCAGACTCTGTGGGTGTGGTCCTGCGTACTGTAGGACCCGTACCAGCTAGGGCAGTCGCCACGGAAGTAGAGTTGGGGTTGCGTCGAGCCATACTCAAGGTCACTGGAGCCCCATCCCTACACAACCTCTCCTCACGATGTTTGTGACAGCTTCCAAGTTCTTCAGTCTTCCCCTTTCAAAACCAGATCCACTTTCCCCAAATCCCAAACTCTTTAGCTCTTTCTCAATGTCCCCTAAAAGGGTCAGCACCCGCACTGGCTCTCCTCCACACAGGCACCGTTGTGTACATCTCCACAGGGCTTGCTCCATCCAGGTCATAGAAGGCCTTCAGCCGGTGGCGGTGGCGCTGCTTTCTCTGCCTTTTTTGCAGCAGCCCGCTTCGAGAGAAAGGCAGACAGAGAAAGCAAACCCTGCATGGATTCACTCTGAGGTCCCAGGGCCCACTAGGATACCCAAACACTCGAAACAGTAGCATCTGTTACAGTCGGCTGTCACAGATGAACAAGATGTCCACGGGCAGCAGATGGAGTGGTAGCTCTGGCCTCTGTCCTTATCAAAAAGGAAGAGGGTCTCCAGGAGCTTGTCCTTACATGGGGGCACATATTCTTCCCTCAAACAAGGGGTGCTGCATATGCACCTGGAGACTTCCACAGCGGGCTATTGTCTTCCATGTTCCATGGGTTCACGGTGACTCATTACTTGATCTCTCTGCCTGGTGGGGGTGAGGCAGTGGACAGCAGCTGCTTGGAGTCTACCAACCAGTACCACATCCATGTTGTGCTTGGCGGTCAGGCTCAGGAAGGGTTTTGGCCACTGCTCTTCTAGGTGGTCGGCAGGGTCAGGGCTAGAGCTGCCTGGAGTTTCCAGGTTCCAGTTCCAAGGGAGAGGGCCTTGGAGCAAGAGGAAGGTGCCTCCCAGGAACTCACTGAGGTTGTCTGCTAGAAGGATCTGTGCCCCAGGGATGGCAGGTGGCTGGAGACTTTGAAAGGTATAGGAGAAAGTATTTTCTATTCCATTTTATTTTGATCTTATTTCTATACTCCTTTCAAAAATTTATTTTTTAGTTATATGTAATTTTGAATGTGTGTGCCATGTGTATGCAGGTGCCCTCAGAGGTCATTGGATGCTCTGAGGCTGTGAGCCAACTCCATGCTGGGAGCTGAACTTGGGTCCTTTGAGCCATTTCTCCAACTGTCTGTACTTCGTTTGTTTGGGGGGAAGGAGGTTCAAGACAGGGTTTCTCTGTGTAGCCTTGGCTGTCCTGGAACGCTGTAGACCGGGCTGGCCTCAAACCTCAGAGATCTGCCTGCCTCTGCCTCTAGAGTGCTGAGATTAAAGGCGTGCACCACCACCACCTGACTGTTGCTTTGTTTTTTATTTTTTTTTACTTTTATTTCATTTGCATTGACATTTTGTCTGCATATATGTCTATATGAGAGTGTCAGATCCCCTGGAACTGGAGTTACAGTTTGTGAGCTGCATGTGTGTGCTGGGAATTGAACCTGGGTCCTCTGGAAGAGCAGTCAGTGCTCTTAACTGCTGAGCCATCTCTCCAGCCCTTGTTGCTTTGTTTGTTTGTTTTTTTTAAAGAGAGAGACCATAGTGGCTGTGACGAGTCTTGCTACTTGATAATACACAGCAGCAGTTCATGCTACTGTATGCAAACTTAGAGCAAAGTACATTTGTTGAGAAAACATTGAAAACAGTTTTGGAAAGCGGAATAATTAAATAATATTTTACAAAGAGGAAACATCTTCCAAACAACCAGGACTAAAATAATTGAAGAAAAATGACTTAGCACGGAGGGTGCTTGGATGATCCCTGGGAGGCCATTCTCAGCACAGCAGAAAGGCCCTTGACAACTGTGTTCCTGGCTTTTCCTCCCCTAATTGTAGAGAACAACCCTTAGTACTCTTATAAGTCCAGGATTGCCTACTCTTCCATTTCTTTGCACAAAACTTTCTCTTGGACTAGAACAGTGATTGTCAACTCTCCTAATGCTGTGACCCTTTAATACAGTTTCTTATATTGTGGTGACCCCCAACCATAAAATTATTTCATTGCTACTTCATAACTGTAGTCTTACTACTGTTATGAATCATAATGTAAATATCTGATATGTGAGCCAAGGGGTTGTGACCCATAGATTTAGAACTGCTGGTTTAGAAGGTATTCCTTTCTTGGTACTGTACAACTGTATTCATAGGTTCTCATGATTGTATTGTATTAGACATGTGTCTGCATAAGAAACCCTGGCATCATGCATTAGGTCATGAATGAATATCAGCTGGATTTTTAGGTAGCATCAGAATTTCAAGTGGAAGGAATGAAGTTTTCCAGGCAGGTGAGCCTTGAATACAAAGGCTGTGTGTAGAAATGAGACTGCCTAGTTCCATGGGCTGAAGACAGCAGGAAGGGAAGACTTACATATCATAGCAGGCATATCTTGGGGCTTTAGTAGAAGTATATCCATTAAGATAATACTCAGTAGTGTGCCACACTCTCAGAGGTTTTATCACCCTACTTTAGCCATGAACCTGTGTCTTAAACGCCAGGGACAGGCTTTGTTGAGATTCCTATGTGTAGTGGAAGGACACGTACAAGTGACTTGAGGGTATATGAAAGTTTCATAAATAAGACTGAAATAGCCCTACACCGGAAACAGTGAGAGATACAAAGGAGCCATCAAACTATTATATGGTTATGGAATGGGGTATTGCACAATACTGAAGATGATGCCAGAGATTTACCATCACTGACTGTTTGGAGGGGAAAAGGTACATATGTATTTTAGTAATAATTTTAGTGTGTCTTAGATATTTTACTTGAAATACCTGTTTATGGCTGAAGATTTATGCCTTATGTTCATGAAAGCATTTTTTAGGATAGAAGCCAAAAATATTAGCAGAGGTTGTTTCTTTGTGGCATTTAGACCCATCTTTACATACACCTTTATTTATGTGTGTGTGTGTGTGTGTGTGTGTGTGTGTGTGTGTGTGTGTGTGTACATACATGTGAAGTCATCGGCCACTCATCTTACTCTTTTACTACCTTGTGCATAAGAATTGCATGTGATTCGATATTCATACACATCTTTATGCTATGGCAGGATTACCTGGGAACATAACAGGTAGTCACAGTCTTTGTTAGAGTTATCTGGCAATTTAACTAATTGAACTGAAAAATTACAATCACTTCTCCACCTCTGTGATATGATAATTGATCTTGATAATAGCAAACTTGAGACATTTACAAGTCATCATGCTATTTTCCTTTCTTTTTTTTTTTAAGATTTAATTTCAAACTTATGTGTATGGGTGTTTTGCCTGCATATATGTATGTGCACAATGTGTGTGCAGGGTTCGTGAACATCAGAAGAGGGTGTTCTGGGACTGGAGTTTTAGATGGTTGTGGGCTGCTAAGTGGGTCCTGAGAACTGAGACCCCAGTACTCTGTAAGAGCAGCAGGGACTTTTAACCACTGAGCCATTTCCCCAGCTCCACACATTTTTATGACTAGCTAACATTCCTAAGCTCTGTAAAAAACAAGAGATAACTGCAATGTAGTCAAAGTGTTTGGCTAATCAAAGATACACTATTCTTTCTTTCTTTTTTTTTCTTTATCTGGTTTTTTGAGACAGGGTCTCACTATGTAGCTCTGGCTTTCCTAGAACTCACTATGTAGACCAGGAAGGCTTTGAATTCACAGAGGTCCACCTGCCTCTGCCTCTCTGCCTCCTGACTGACTAAGGGCATGTCCCCCTCCCCACCACACACACACACACACACACACACACACACACACACACACACACACTATTCTAAATCTGGCTGGATAGAAATGAATTTTCTTGTAATAAGAACAGTCTATTTTGTTTCTGACCACTCACAACATTTTTTCTAGGTAATCGAGATTTTGCCAAAGATGACCCACTGGAGTTCAAGTCCCACCAGTGGTTGGGAGCTTCTGTGAGGTCTAAGCAGGATAAAATCTTGGTAAGTCTTTAGGAATTACCTCAGGTGAGTGGGGCCAGTTTATGTGGCACAAAAAGTTTTGTATGTTCAAGTTGGTCTGGCCAAGGGCACAAGGTATCATGAAAGACCAGCTCTGATCCAGGGCTCACCGTGTGAGCATGCTATCACTCTTGCTCTCCTGAGATGAGGCTCCTGCTTCTTCTGCCATCTGACCTACACTGTTCATTTCTTCCCGCACCATGGTACTCCCTGCCAGTTTATTTCTGTCCGTCACATTTAGGAATAGAATGCTTTTGACTGATCAAATGCTTTCGTATTTCTTTTTTAAAAACCTACAAAAACAAAAAACCAACCAAACAAACAAACAAACAAAAATCGTAAACAACCCGCTAGTCTTCCATTCTGCTACAGCCCTGTTCCTCTGCCCAAACAGTTGTTTAAAATGTCCTTTGAACATGAACCGCCTCCATTCCTAATGTTGTCCTTCCAGTAATCTGAGCCAGGCATGAGAAGGCCAAACCAAGGTCACTCAGACTTCAAGATTATTAAAACTTTACTGCTCCCTCATTT
Organism: Peromyscus melanophrys; assembly: GCA_902168415.1. Taxonomy (NCBI): domain Eukaryota; kingdom Metazoa; phylum Chordata; class Mammalia; order Rodentia; family Cricetidae; genus Peromyscus; species Peromyscus melanophrys. Next base: position 14,515 of record CABHPR010086051.1, on the reverse strand, counting down.
TCAAAGAGATGTTTGTTACCATAATGTGTTATTTTCTGCATGGATACTTAATTCTTCTCTTCTTACCCCTCAGCACCATTGAACAAAGTCAGTCCTGTTCTCTCACACACCTTTTAAAAAAATATTAAGACGATTTTATTTTGTGGGTGTGGGTGTTTTGCCTGCTTGTATGTCTCTTCACTGCATGCATGCAGTGCCAACAGAGGCCGGAACAAGACGTCAGATCCCCTGTTACTGGAGCTGCAGACCGTTGTTAGCTGTCATGTGGGTGCTGGGGACCTAACCTGGGTCGTCTCGAGGAGCAACCAGTGCTCCTGACTCATGAGGCATCTCTGAGCCGTTCCTGCACTCTCTCTCCTCCCCACACACTTTTTGGCCACCCGCTGCCCCCTTTGAGACATGATCTCACTCTGTAGCAGGGCTGTCTTTGAACTCACAGTCTTCCAGCCTTTACCTTCTGCGTTCTGAGATTACAAGCACATGTCTCCATGCCAGGCTTAGTCTTCTGACTATTTTGTGGTTTATGTGACACCACATGTTCATGTTTTACTCCTCACTATCTTGCTCACTTTTTTTTTTGGTTTTTTGAGACAGGGTTTCTCTGTGTAGTTTTGGTGCCTGTCCTGGATCTCACTCTGTAGACCAGGCTGGCCTCGAACTCACAGAGATCTGCCTGACTCTGCCTCCCGAATGCTGGGATTAAAGGCGTGCGCCACCACTGCCCGGCCTTGCTCACTTTTTTGATGTCTCGGTAATGATTCTTCTTCAGTTCCTAAATATTGGGGTGTCCTTGAGCACTGCTAAAGGCTCCATTGTTTTCTCTAGCTAAACAGTTTACCTAGAGACTCCTTTCTTGTTCCATGTCTGTGAATACAAACTGTACATCATAATCTCCAAGTCGATATCTCTAGCTATTAGTTGGTCCTAAATCTTTAAAGGCATATTCCTAAATTATCTATCTGCCATTCTTAGTTGTCTGTTTAGTAGACCACTCTGAATGACTATGGTCAAAGTGGGATTCTTGTTACCCTCTATCAAAGAGCATGAACAAACAAGCAGAAGTAACTTTTTCCTGGATGACTTCTCTGACGTGTTGAGAGGTATGGCTTCCCACTCTACCTATCAGTGATCCCTGTCAAAATATATCCACCTCCAAAGAGATGTATTGATAGATCTCCATCTTCGTCATCTGCCCTGCTGGATGTGGACTGCCACCATTACTCATCCAGGCCGGTGCAATTGCTCTTCTCATCTGTCAGCTTCCTCATGCCCCAACCTCAACCTGTTCTGTGTAGCAAGACTTAAGGGGATCAGCATTTTCCCCCTTTGATTAAAACAGTAGAGTGGCTTTCTATCTCTGAAGTTGATCAAACTGGCATATATGTGCTACTACGATCAGGTTTGCTGTAATGGGCGTTTCTATTACTGTGATAAAACGCCATGACCATGAGCAACTGGAGGAGAAGGTTTATTTCAGTTTACAGTTCCACTTTATAGTCCATTATCCAAGGAAGTCAGGGCAAGAACTAGAGGCAGAAGCCATAGAGGGGTGCTGCTTACTGGCTTGCTCCTCATGGCAAGATCACCAACCCAGGGCTGGCCCCACCCTGATCTGTGTCCTCCCACATCAATCTTTAATCAAGAAGATGTTCCACACGCTAATTTGATGAGGGCATTTTTTTTTCTCTGTTGAGGTTCCCTCGTCCAAAATGACTCTAGCGTTTGTCAAGTTGGCACAAAAACTAGTCAGCATAAGGTTATAGGCTGTCTTTCTGTGTTACCTCAATCCCTCTTAAATATGTCAATGACACTTGTCTTTCGGTTTATTTCTTCCGTATAAATCGTACGAAGTTTCTTCCACTTCAACCAGTACCTAGTGTTTATGTTCCTTTTACCTGGAGGGTGTTTTGTCGATTCTTATTCAGTCACCTCCTTTCATTCAGTGTTCACTTTTAATTTCATTTTCTCAAAGAGTCCTCTTCAATTATTTCATTTTTACTTACCATTTTTTTTAATGTGATGATGGGGTGTTAGGGGAAATCTGTTAAAGAGTTGAGGTTTCAGTAGGACATTAGAAGGCATGTCCAGTGTCAGCACTTAGAGCTGAAGGCTAGTGGGAGAAGGGGTGTGTGAGGTAGAAAGATGTATAAAGCAAAAGCAGGATCAACACGCTGCTCATCCACTCTGCAGAGTCCGGGACATGCAGAGAAGTAATGGCTCTTGTCTTTGAATTCCGCCAGAGTGGATGTGAAATAGTCCAAGGTCAGCGTTTCTCTTAAAAAATTATTATAGAAGTATGCTGAGCTTTCTTTTAGCAGCTTAAAATGTTAAACTTTTGGAAGTTTTGTATGCCATTAAAACATTCATTATTCTACCACTTCTATGAAATATTGAAATTGGACCTTTGGGAAGTTTATTTGGAAAGTACATAGAAGAAGCACGGCAGGGTATTTTTTGTTTATTACTCTTATTACTTGCTGTATAACTTAGGGGTATCTCCTGCAAGCACAAGGATGTGATGTAGTTCAGAAGTTGACTCAGCCTGTGACCTTAAAGTCCAACACACAGCACCCAGAAACAGTGCTACTTGAAACAAGAGCTTTGCTGACTTTGGAAAACACACAAATGTAGACTCCAAGTATAGTCTTCCAAAAAATCTATTCCTGATCTTACCTGAGAGGCTTAGAAAGGACAGAAGAATCTGAAAAAGACCTTTCTTGTACATTAAAAATTTTTTTTTTCAAGACAGGGTTTCTCTGTGTAGCTCTGGCTGTCCTGGGACTCACCTTATAGACCAGTGCTGTGGGATGGTCTGTATGTCAAACATGTTGCTTATTGGTCAATGAATAAAACACTGATTGGCCAGTGGTCAGGCAGGAAGAAGTATAGGCGGGACAAGGAGGAGAGAATTCTGGGAAGTGGAAGGCTGAGAAGGAGACACTGCCAGCCGCCACCATGACAAACAGCATGTGAAGATGCCGGTAAGCCACAAGCCATGTGGCAAGGTATAGATTTATAGAAATGGATTAATTTAAGATATAAGAACAGTTAGCAAGAAGCCTGCCACGGTCATACAGTTTGTAAGCAATATAAGTCTCTGTGTCTTTACTTGGTTGGGTCTGAGCGGCTGTGGGACTGGCGGGTGACAGAGATTTGTCCTGACTGTGGGCCCGGCAGGAAAACTCTAGCTACAAATGGCGCCCAACGTGGGGCAAGAGTTTCCACCTAAAACCTGAGAAAAAAGATACTAAAACGGAGCTAAAAACAGTTCCTAGTTGTCTCTCTCAAGTTAGTGGCAGCCTGCGTGTTTGAGTCACTATGGCGGGTTCCTGGCGTGCGCGCTCGACCTGCAGTATGGCGGGAATGAGGCGTCTGCAAGTGGCGCATTAAGCTGCATGGTGGATTTAGCTTTTGCTAGTACAAAATAAAAAAAAGAGGTTTCTGAGCTAAACGCTGCTTTGACAGAAGCATAGACCCACGAAGGCTCCCAGAGCTGGTGGTAAAAGTATCACCGCCATGTTGGGAAGCTGAGGTGGGCGGAGCCAGCAGCCATAGTGCCGTTTCAGTCTTAGAAGGCTGCAGTTTAAAGCAATAGGCTCAAGGTAATATAAAAAATAAGCCACGTAAAGATGGCTACCACACAGAGAATCTGGATTATGTTCTCTTTGATATTCATAACTGAAGAAAAACATCTGATTGCAAAAGCTGTTGAGTTATGCCAAAATGTATATTTTAAAGGTACCTTGACTTCAAAATTTGGATGTAAGGATATGTTGCTTTGGAAAGGAAGCTCTGATTTTGTTTCTACAGAAAGCCAGAGGCTATGGATTTGTTCCAGATTAAGATACATCAGGTTTGACCAGCCAAGACCCCCTGAGAGGTCTCCGATTACACCATGGCCCAGATGATCCAACATCCAGAACAGTTTGAAGGCAACTGGCTCAGACAATACAGCCTCACGGACTACTCCATAATTCTAAAATTTTCTTTGTGTCCCCATAAGATACAGCGCCCCCCTCCAGCAGGAAGTAGTAAGAGAAGCTACGCCCAAATTCCCAAATTATATGTAATTTTACTATGTTAATGTTAAAATCTTCCTTTTTGAAAAAAAAGAAAAGGGGAAGTGCTGTGGGATGGTCTGTATGTCAAACATGTTGCTTATTGGTCAATGAATAAAACACTGATTGGCCAGTGGTCAGGCAGGAAGAAGTATAGGCGGGACAAGGAGGAGAGAATTCTGGGAAGTGGAAGGCTGAGAAGGAGACACTGCCAGCCGCCACCATGACAAACAGCATGTGAAGATGCCGGTAAGCCACAAGCCATGTGGCAAGGTATAGATTTATAGAAATGGATTAATTTAAGATATAAGAACAGTTAGCAAGAAGCCTGCCACGGTCATACAGTTTGTAAGCAATATGTCTCTGTGTCTTTACTTGGTTGGGTCTGAGCGGCTGTGGGACTGGCGGGTGACAGAGATTTGTCCTGACTGTGGGCCCGGCAGGAAAACTCTAGCTACAGACCAGGCTGGCCTCGAACTCACAGAGATCAACCTGCCTCTGACTCCTAAGTGGTGGGATTAAAGGTGTGTGCCACCACTACGCAGAGAAAAAGACACTTCTATAAATCTTTATTCACTCTTGTGAGAAAGCAGAGGGTAGTTCTGAATTTCTCAATGCTTAGACTCTTGCATTCTGAGTTAGCATAGATACATGAATTATCAACTTTTCAGAGGATTCCTGTATCATGGATCACACCTTTGTTTTTAGGCTTGTGCTCCGTTGTACCACTGGAGGACCGAGATGAAGCAGGAGAGAGAGCCTGTTGGAACTTGCTTTCTTCAGGATGGAACCAAGACTGTTGAGTATGCGCCATGCAGGTCAAGTATGTATGAGAAGCTGCACCTGCTTTCAACAAGAGACCGCAGGAGCCTAGTTTTTGTGTGAGATGCTTTGTGTGTGTGTGACTGTGTGACAAAATATGTAGACATTGTGAGGTTTACAGAGCAAATGAAAAATATTCTGCTCATACAAAGACATTAGAAATATGAATAAATCATGCTTGTTGTTTCTAAGAACTCAGTTTGGCCATCTTTGGTTTCTGATAATTATTATCTGATTTTGGAAGTCTGTTATTTCCAGTTCAGTGGAAAGATACTCATGGGAGCTTTTCTCAAGGAAAAATGGGCATCACAATTAAAGATTGTGAGTCACTAGATCAGGCCTGGAATCTACTTTTTTTTTTTTTTTTTTTTTTTTGGTTTTTCGAGACAGTATTTCTCTGTGTAGTTTTGGTTCTGTAGACCAGGCTGGCCTTGAACTCACAGAGATCTGCCTGGCTCTGCCTCCCGAGTGCTGGGATTAAAGGCATGAGCCCCCGCCATCTGGCTGGAATCTACATTTTTTTTTTAAAGATTTGTTTATTATGTATACAGTGTTCTGCCTGCATGTATGCCTGCACGCCAGAAGAGGGCACCAGATCTCATTACAGATGTTGTGAGCCACCATGTGGTTGCTGGGAATTGAACTCAGGACCTCTGGAAGAGCAGCCAGTGCTCTTAACCTCTGAGCCATCTCTCCAGCCCTGGAATCTACATTTTTAACAAGCTCTATAAGGTAGTTTTATTGGGCCCTAAAGTTTGAGAACCATGGTTGTAGAAGAATAATGATGCTAAAGGTAAATTTTTAAAAAGATGTCTTTCTGAGCCAGTTTGCAAAGGAGGGTGAAGATAGAGTTTAGATGTCTTCAGTTTAAATTTGCCAGGCTTTACTTTCATTGGAATTTTAACTAACAGTGAAAAGCCCACATGTCTATTGGTTATTCCAGCAACCTCAGGTTTTTCCCTAATGTTGGTTGAAATTCCAAAGAAAGTAATGTCCAGGTGATTTCAAGCACGTATCATTTTGGTTACACCTTTCTCTGCATATCTTTCTTCCACTTGAGATCCCAGACCCTTTGCAAGCCTACTTTTTGTTGGATGGACCATGACTTTACATCCTCTTTATACCAAAGACATAAAAATAGATTGTTGAAAATGCAGTCTTGCCTGGTCTATAGGGCAAATTCTGCAAGATGTTCCATCTACACCTAAGACCATAGGCAGTACCGAATCCTATGTGCTACTAAATTTCTTTTTACGAAGTGTTTATTTAGGGCAATTTTCCAAGTAGTAACTTCAGAACATGATTAATAGTGAGTAACTGAAACAGTGAGTAGCCAAATTGTGCCAGTAAAGGAGACTCCATGTAGTGTTTCCACCTGGTACAGAATTAATTAGCAAAATCACAACACGTAAGACTCTTCCTGCTAGGCTCATCCTTTCCATGTTAGGTGACGTATAACAGCAGCTCAGAGGGAATGGCACAGTCTCCTAGCTTCTAAGTATTTGGATCTCCAGGGAATTGCAACTTTTTTAATCAAACAATTACTAGTTAACCCCTTGATCATCCTACCTATTGTAAGTGGGAAGTACACATCAAAAGAATGATACCTGTGTAGAGAGCCTGCCCTGCATGGGTGAAGACAGAGCTTCATCCTCAGGGTTTGATGCCATCTGTCTCATTAAGTTTGTGTTGGAGTTTAGGTCATGGTACCATCATTTTTGGTAGTGTGTAGAAATGTAAGGACTACTTTTGTGTTTCTAATGTCCATATTTTAAAGACACTCTCATTTTGAAAATATAACTCCATAGCTATGTGGAGGGGGCTAATCATTATGTGTCAGTAAAGCTGATGTAGAACACGTATGCACATACATGCGTATGCACGCTTAGAGACTAGTGCATGTGCTCATGGCGCACGCGCGCGCGTGCACACACACACAGACACAGACACACACACACAGACACACACACACACACACACACACACACACACACACACACACACACACACACACACACACACACACACAGAGGCACACCAGTGATCTTTGTTCTCATTTGAGAAATGCAGAAACTGAGACTCAAGACAGGTGAAGCATTTCCCCCCACCTAAATTCCCTGGTACTGAATGGCCAAATAAGAATTTAAACTCAGGTGGTCATTTTTTTCTTTTTGGTGCTAGGTGTGTCCAGGGCTTCATGTATATCAAGCACTTTCACCCCTGAACTATGCCCTCTGACCTGTACGTCTATTGTATTCCAAAAGATCCCTTCCTTGCATTATCAAGCAGAGAATACTCTTTCCATTTCAACAGCTTCTGGAAAGTATTCTAGTGATGAGTCCTGTGTATCTGTTTCTTAAGGCTTCCATTTATTTGCTTCAGACATAAAAATTATGAAGTAATGAAGCCTTATTTTCTAAGATAATTAACATTCTAACTATAGTGGTCTATGATTTGTGAACTTGCTTTTAAAAATACTATTTTATGGAACTAGGCGGTGGTGGCGCATGCCTTTAATTCCAGCACTCGGAAGGCAGAGGCAGGTGGACCTCTGTGAGTTCGAGGCTACAGAGCAAGTACCAGGACAGCTAGCGCTACACAGAGAAACCCTGTCTTGAAAATCAAAACAAAAAAATTAAAAAAAAAAAACACCTGTTTTATGGGAATATAGCCACACCCATTTGCTTACATACTATCTAGAAAATTGAGTCTTTCTGAAGTTGACATACTATATGGCCCCCCTATTTCCTGAGATATTTAACTGCCTGGCTCTTTTCAGAAGATGTTCATGGAACTCTGATCAACTAAAACATCTCAAGAAAAAGCATCATAAGACATATAAGCGGAGGAAATGTCTTTCTTTAGCAAACCAGCAGTACATGCTGCTTGGTCAAACCTTTGAAATACGAGACGCCTGCAGGCTCTAATTAAGAGGGGGCAACTTATCCAGAGGGGGACACTCAGGAGGAGGGAGAGCTTGAAACTCTGGGTCACAGCCTCAGAGTCTACAGACGGTGAGCCTGTAGCTCTGGGTAATTCCCTTAAGCATGCTGAGCCCTCGCTTCATTACTGGTAGAACACTGATCCTGGCCAAGCGTTTTTAGAGGTACTCTTTGATAGTTTGTGTTTTATGCATGCTTCAGTAAACTGGATGTCCAGAGCAGGATGATTCCAGTTTTTCGAGGCTACATGCTGACCTTTTTGTATCTTTGCTTGTATTGGCTGTGTTGGTTTTTGTATGCGTGTGCTGGTGTTGGTTTCTGGTTTTTTGTTGTTGTTTGTTTGTTTGTTTGTTTGGTTGGTTGGTTGGTTGGTTGGTTGGCTAGCTGAGTCATTGATTTTGTTTTTCACATGATCTATGTGTACAACCTGGATAAAGCGATTTCCAGTTACTTCTTTATTGCTTGTGGTTACTTTTGGCTTTCAATGACAGTATCCACGACCATAGCTGGCCTTAAGCAGTAGCCAGATGTCCATCTGTTGAAAAACTGCCTGAGTCACATGGTGTGAACACTTATGTTCCCACTGAGTCCTTTGTCCCTGATCTCTAATTTTGATAACCATATTTGGATACTTTTCTCAGTGAAGTTTTCTAGTTTTTTTTCTTCTACTTTTTCCTTATCCAGATAATAGTGGCCCAGCTGCTGAGAGAGGCAGCCCAGCCAGGTAGTATTCAGGAACACAGTTATAGTTAGCTGGTTGACCATTATCAAGATAGTTAATTTTCCCAAGCATTAGTCTCCCCTCTGTACAAACGGTGACTAATAATCACATCTCCCCAGAGATTGTTGTAAAACCTGAAAAGAAAATGTGATGTGACTAGCTTCCAGTAAGTACCTAATGCACACCAGTTGACCCATTGTTCTAATCACCAGTAGTCATACTATTTCCAGGCCTGACCGGTGGGAGAAGTGTTGGAGAAGTGTTGGTCATCGGTGGAGATCAACACTGAGCCCTTCTCTGAACTAAGATGTATTCAGCACAAAAGTTTAAATTGTCAGACACCCCCAGCTTAGTATGTGCTGGTTAAGGAAATTTTAAGGAAGTTGTCTATTTCAGCTGGATGTCCCAGGAAACCAGCCAAAGCAGACAGTGTCATAGAACTAAAAAAGCACGTCTTCGTAGACAACTGAGGATTGTTCCCTGATGCAGCTTGACTGGAGGAAATGCAGGGCTGCCTTAAGGTTGAGGCACAATTCCTTGGTATGATTCACCAGACGCTGGAAAGCCCAGTCCACATTTTCCTGGTCCCTCTTGGTTAGAAAAATTTACATTAGAGTAGTGTTACACTCTTGTGACTGTTTTTTTAAAGCAGAAAATATTTTATTGTGTAATCTTGGGGCAATTCCCAGATTTTAAAAATGGGTTCAAAAGTTTTGAAGGGATTATTTTACACGCATACATACACATACACACAAAAATTTTTGGAAGTTTGACATTATGATTAAAATGAACTACTTTTGGTGTCTGTATTGAGTGACCTGGGTGTGAGGAACTTTTGATATATTTGCAAAATCGGGGCATAGATTCTTTGGTAACTGAAAGATGGCATTAAAAAAAAGGAAGAATTTAAAAATAAGCATCTCTGTGCTGAGTGCAGTATCATTCATGATTAAAGTTAGTTTAAATTAATTGGTTAATTATTTAGTTCAAAATTGGTCACTTTTTCTGAGACACACAAAAAACGAGTAATTACAGGAAAGCAAATTATTAACTGCTGTGGTTGGAAGACACCTTGAGAGCCATGTTTAAATGAATTTAATTATCTCCTATGACTGTAGTAAGAATAGTTGCATATTTTACTTTTCATAGAACATTAAGTTTGGACTTTGTAATTTTCTGAAATTCTGCACCATGTTATTTATAGTTCTTTTTTGTTTGTTTGTTTTTGAGAGGGTCTTTCTATGTAGCCCTGGCTATCCTGAAACTCCCTCTGTAGCTCAGGCTGGCCCTGTAGATCAGGCTGGCCTCAAACTCACAAGAGATCCTCCTGCCTTTGTCTCCTGACTGCTGGGATTAAAGGTGTGCACCACCACTGCTGGCTTAGTTTTTTATTTTTTATCATCATCTATAAAAAAAGCATACATAGGAAATATATGTGTGTGTCTTTTGTTGTTTTTCCTAAACTTAGCAAAGACACAGCAACTGTAAGGCAATAGGAAGAAAGAAGCATTTCAGAAAGAAGGCTTAAATTTGGGGATGAAAGCTCACTGGTGTTTCATGTATAATGGGTCACTATTGGTATCTTTTCAAAAAACAAGATATAATTGAATAGAGAGTGTACCTTATAGGGTACTTTGCATAGCATAGTGTTTTGTGAGATTTTAAGTTATGTATTTATTTTGCATACTCAAAATGTTTGACGCATTGTGATACAAGCTATAATCTTCCTGTGAGTTGTATTTGAAGCAAGTAGTTTAATCCAGCTGTGGGGACATGCGCCTTAATCCTAGCACTTGAAAGGCAGAGAAAGGAGGATCCTGAATTTGAGGCTGGTCTAGACACTACATAGTGGAATTCTGTCTCCAAAAAAAAAAAAAAGAAGAAGAAGATCTTGGCTGATCTTTCTGGTCCTTGGCAACTGGCCCACACAGTGCACATTCCAATGTCTCTGTTTTTGTATCTGAGATGAAGAAATTGTCCTGAGAAACATGTGAGCCAGTATGACAGTAGCCAGGTGCCTGAGTGAGTCCTTTAAAGAAACCATGGGTTCAACAATAGCAGATTTATTTATTTCACGCTTTGTTTGTGTTATTTGCTTGTTTTGGGGTTTGTGTATATTTCCAATCTTTTTATTTTAGAAAATATTGATGCTGATGGACAGGGATTTTGTCAAGGAGGATTCAGCATTGATTTTACTAAAGTAAGTTCTCATTCAAGACAGTTCAGATCTTTACTGACTCAGCTGGGTTTGAAAATGCATGGTCCTTACTTCAGCTTTCTTATGATTATTATTATAATTAATGAAAAGAGTCATGAAGCCGTCTGTTCATTTTGATATTCTTTGGCTTACAATGTTCCCTCCTTCGTAAACATTGCTTGTGTGAAGTGGTGAGATAGCACAGTGAGAACGGAGGAAAAGAGAAAATCTCTTGAGTAAATGATTGCAGCTATGAAGACATTACAGTTTCTAGGGCATCGAGATTGTCTCAGCCAGTAAAGACATTTGCCATCCAAGCCTGATAACTTGAGTTCAATACCTGTAATCTGTATGAACTGACTATGAGTTTGTCCTCTGATCTCCATATGTACACCTCTCTTACTTACATCATGCCCAAAACACACACACACACACACACACACACACACACACACACACACACACA
>CABHPR010086048.1:0-18370 GCA_902168415.1 Peromyscus melanophrys | reverse complement strand
TTCCTTCCTTCCTTCCTTCCTTCCTTCCTTCCTTCCTTCCTTTTATATTTATTCTTCTCTCATACACTGCATCCCAGCCACAGTTTCCCCTCCCTCCACTCGCCCAGTTCTCTTCCCCATATCCTCTCTCCCCTAGATCCACTCCTCCTCTGTTTCCGTTTCATAAGAGAGCAGGTCTCCAAAGGGATGTCAACCAAATACAGCATAGCAAGTTATAACAAGACTAGGCACAAACCCTCATTTCAAGGCTGACCAAGGCAACCCAGTGGGAGGAAAACATCCCTAGTGCAGGTAAGAATCAGAGACACCCCCACTCCCACTCTTAGGAATCCCACAAGAATACCAAGCTAACAACCATAACATATATGCAGCCTGGTATCCTCGACCTCTTTGGCTCCTAAAATCCTTTCCCCCTCTTCTGCAGGGTTCCCCAAGCTCTGTCTAATGTTTGGTTATGGGTCTCTGCCTTTGCTCCTATCAGTTGCTGGATGAAGTCTCTCTGATGACAAATAGGCTAGCCACTGGTCTATGAGTAAAGCGGAATATTGTTAGGAATCAGTTTGTTGAGTTTAGTTTACTTGTTTTGTTTTTATGTTTAGCTCTGCCCAAGTCTCTGAGCCATCCCATTTCAGATTCCTAGCCATCCAGGCAGGGTCCAACATGGGCTCACTCTTATGGCTTGGGCCTCAGGTGGACCAGTCATTGGTTGGCTACTCCCACAAGTTCTGTGCCACCTCTACCCCAGCACCTCTTGCAGGCAGAATAAAGTGTAGGTTGAAGGTTTTGTAGCTGGGTTGAGATCTCAGTCCCACCACTCCCCCCCCCCCCCAATTCCAGTCATCTTTTTGGTACTCACTCCTTCCACACCCCCTTGATCCCTCCTGTTCCTATTTCCATCTTCCCCTAGTGCACCCACAAAATCTATTCTATCTCTCCTTCCCACAAAGATCATATGACTCCCCCTTGGTGCTTATCCTCTCTGGGTCTATGGATTATAGTATGATTATCCTTTCACCAAGAGTCAATATCCACTTATAAGTCAGTACATACCATGTTTGTCTTTCTGGGTCTGGATTATGTTACAGGATGACTTTTTTCTAGTTCTATTCATTTGCCTGCAAATTTCATGATTTTTTTTTTTTTTTTTTTTGGTTTTTTACAAGGGATGCTCTGTATAGTCATGGCTGTCCTGGAACTCGCTCTGTTGACCAGGCTGGCCTTGAACTCAGAGATCTGCCTGCCTCTGCATCCTGAGTACTGGGATTAAAGTCTTGTGCCCACACTGGGCTAATGTCATTTTTTTTAACAGTGGAGTAATACTCCATCGTGTAAATGTACCACATTTTCTTTATCCATTCTTCTGCTGAGAAACATCTAGGTTGTTTCTAGTTTCTGGTTGTTGTGAATAAGCCTCTATGAACATAGGTGAGCAAGTGTCTTTGTGGTAGGATGGAGCATGCTTTGGGTATATGTCTAAGAGTGTATGTAGCTGAGTTTTGAGGTAAATTGATTCCCCACTTTCTGAGGTACCATCATATTGATTTCCTTAGCGGCTGTATAAGTTTGCATTCCCACCAGCACTGGAGGAGTGTTCTCCTTGCTCCACATCCTTGCTAGCATGAGCTTTCACTTGTGTTTTTCATCTTAGCTATTCTGATTGGTGTAAGATAGAATCTCAGGCTAGTTTTGATTTGCATTTCCCTGATGGCTAAGGATGTTGAACATTTCTTTAAGTGTTTCTCAGCTATTTGAGATTCCTTTATTGAGAATTCTTGTTTTTTTTTTTAATTTATTTATTTTTATTTTATGTGCATTGGTGTTTTGCCTAAATGCATGTCTGTGTGAGGATGTTGGGTTCCCTGGAACTGGAGTTACAGACAGTTATGAGTTGCCATGTGGATGCTGGGAATTGAACCTGGGTCCTCTGGAAGAGTAGTCAGTGTTCTTAACCACTGATGCATCTCTCCAGCCCCTGAGAATTCTATTTAGCTCTGTACCTCACTTTTCAATTGGATTATTTGGTTTGTTGATGTCTAGTTTCTTGAGTTCTTTATATATTTTGAGATTAGCCCTGTGTTGGACAGGTAGTTGATAAAAATCCTTTCCCATTCTGTAGGCTGTCATTTTGTCCTATTGATGGTGTCCTTTGCCTTACAGAAGCTTTTCAGTTTCATGAGGTCCCAGTTATTGATTGATTGTTGATCTCAGTGCCTGCACTGTTGGTATTCTGTGCAAGAAGTTGTCTCCTGTGCCTAATGCATTCAAGGCTATTTCCTACTTTCTCTTCTACCAGGTTCAGTGTGTCTGGTTTAGTGTTGAGGTTTTGATCCACTTGGACTTGAGTTTTGTGCAGGGTGATAGATATGGATCTATTTGCATTCTTCTACATGCAGACATCCAGTTAGACCAGTACAATTTGTTGAAGATGCTTCAGTTTTCCATTGTATATTTATGGTTTCTTTATAAAAACAAAACAAAACAAAAAACCAAACAAAACCAAACAAAAAAAACCCTCTGGTGTCCATAGGTGGATTTATGTCTAGGTCTTCCATTCCATTCCATTGATCGGTGTGTCTTTTTTTATGCCAATACCATGCAGTTTTTATTACTATAGCTCTGTAGTACACCTTGAAATCAGGGATGATGCTTCCAGAAGTTCTTTCATTATGTAAGATTGTTTTAGCTATCCTGGGTTTTTTGTTTTTCCACATGAAGTTGAAAATTGTCCTTTCAAGATCTGTAAAGAATTGTGTTGGGATTTTGATGGGGATTGTGTTGAATCTGTAGATTGCTTTTGGTCAGCTGCCCATTTTTACTATGTTAATCCTCCTGATTCATGAGCATGGGAGATCTTTTCATTTTCTGATATCTTGTTCAACTTCTTTCTTCAAAGACTTGAAGTTTTTGTCATACAAGTTTTTCACTTGCTTGGTTAGAGTTACTCCAAGATATTTTATATTATTTATTGGCTATTGTGAAAGGTGTTGTTTCCCTGATATCTTTCTCAGCCCATTTATCATTTATTTATAGGAGGGCTACTGCCAAGCCGTAGTGGCTCATGCCTTTAATCCCAGCATTTGGGAGGCAGGTGGATCTCTGTGAGTTCAAGGCCAGCCTGGTCTATAGATCAAGTTCTAGGACAGCCAGTGCTATACATGTCTTGGGGAAAAAAAGAATGAATGAAAGGATGGCTACTGATTTTGTTGAAGGAGTTTATAGACCGTAGAAATTACCTGTTAGCATTTTTGGTTTAGCTTTTCTGTACTATCATATCATCTTCACATAATTATACTTTGTTCGTCCTTTCTAATTTGTGTCTCATTGATCTCCCTTAGTTGTCTTATTGCTCTGGCTAAAATTTCAAGTACTATATTGAATAGATATGGAGAGAGTAAACAGTCTTGTCTTGTTCCTGATTTTAGTGAAATTGCTTTGAGTTTCTCTCCATTTAATTTGATTTTGGCCATAGTCTTGCTGTAAATTGCCTTTATTATGTTTAGATGTGTCTCTTATATCCCTAATCCATCCAAGACTTTTATTATGAAGGCATGTTGGGTTTTGTCAAAGGCTTTTTCAGCATCTAATTTGATCATCATATGTTTTTTTTCTTTCAGTTTGTTTATATGGTGGATTACATTGACAGATTTTCTTATGTTGAATCATGTCTGCATCTCTGGGATGAAGCTTACTTGAACATAGTTGTAGATGTAACCAACCATCTTATTAAATAAGAAACACAGACTAATGTAAAGATAAAAGCCCAAGAGGTCAGAGCTAAGAGCCTTACCTGCCTCCTGCTGCTGTCCTACCTCTCCGCAAGAGACCTCTCCGAAAAAGAGCTACTTCCTGTGTGTTTGTCTTTATAAAGACTTCCTGTTCTGCCTTCTCATTGGTTGTAAACCCAACCACATGACTGTCTCATCACTGCCTGTCTGTAGGTCACTCCAGGTCTTCTATGGTTGATATTGAGATTAAAGGCATGTGTCTCCAATGCTGGCTGTATCCTTGAACACAGAGATCTACCTAGTTCTGCCTACCAAGTGCTGGGATTAAAGGCGTGCACCTCTTTCAGCAAATCCTACCAGTGTGCACCACCACAACCGGCTTTCGCTATGGCTTGCTAATAGCTCTGACCCCTAGGCAACTTTATTTATTAACATACAAATAAAATCACATTTTAGTACAAATAAAATACCACTATACATAGCGGATAATCTTTTTGATGTGTTCTTGGATTTGGTTTGCCAGTATTTTATTGAATACTTTTGTATCAATGTTCATGATGGAAATTGGTCTGTAATTCTCTTTCTTTGTTGAGTCTTTGTGTGGCTTGGGTATTAGGATAACTGTGGGCTCATAAAAAGAATTTGGCAGTATTGCTTCTGTTTATGTTTTGTTGAATAATTGAGGAGTACTGGTATTATCACTTCTTTGAAAGTTTTGTAGAATTCTGTTCCAAAACCATCTGGACCTGGGCCTCTTTTGGCTTGAAGATTTTTAATGATGGCTTCTATTTAAATAGACCCAACCTATTGTAGGTTTATTTAAATTGTTTATCTGATCTTGATTTAACTTTGGTAAGTGGTATCTATTGAGAAAATTATCCATTTCTTTTAGATTTTCCAATTTTGGGGAGTACAGGTTTTAAAGTATGAGCTAACAGTTCTTCAGATGTTCTCAGTGTCTGTTTTTATGTCTTCCTTTTTGTTTCTTATATGGTTAATTTGGATATTCTCTCTGTGTCTTTTAGTTACTTGGGATAAAGATTTGTCTATCTTGCTAATTTTCTCAAAGAACCAACTCTTTGTTTCATTGACTTTTTGATTGTTCTCTTTGTTTCTATTTAATTGATTTCAGCCCCCAGTTCCATTATTTCCTTCCATCTCCTCCTCTTGGGAGTGCTTACTTCTTTTTGTGGTAGAGCTTTCAGGTGTGCTGTTAAGTCACTAGTATGAGATTTCTCCAATTTTTTAACGTAGGCACTTAGTGCTATGAACTTCCCTCTTAGCACTGCTTTCATGGTGTTCTATAGGTTTGTGTATGTTGTGCATTCATTATTATTGAATTCTAGGAAGTCTTTAATTTCTTTTTTTATTTTTGCCTTGACCCAACAGTCATTCAGTAGAGAGTTGTTCAGTTTCTATGAGTTTGTAGGCTTTCTGTTATTTCTATTGTTTGTGGAGGCTCACATAGGTTTCCTAGTGAGATTAGAGCTTGCTTTACCCAGCAGGGCTGCATAAGGGAATGATTGGACCACAGGCATGGTTACTAGATGTTTGGGAGGGTCTGCACTTGACTGTGCAGTGTGCTTTGATCTAGCAAGGGGGAGGTCTTTTGCCCCTCCTCTTGGCATTGTTATAAAAAGCCCTTTTGAAGAGACAGAAGGGGCCAGTGGATTTTGATCCAGGTCCTTTCCGAAGCTTTCCTGTGTCTCTGTCTGTCTCCTCTCTGCTATCTTTCTATCAAAAGTTTCTTATTCCTCTCTCCTCCTTTAGGAACCCTTTAAAAGGTGAGCGCTGACCTCCTACATTTGTTGAAATCCAGTTTTAATCTGCGGTAGTCTGATAGGATGCAGGGGGTTATTCCAGTTTTTTTTTTTTTTTTTTTGTATCTGTTGAGATTGTTTTGTGATCAGTTATGTGGTCGACTTTGGAGAAGGTTCTGTGATGCTCTGAGAAGAAGGTATATTCTTTTGTGTTTGGGTGAAAATGTTCTGTAGATATCTGTTATGTCCATTTGGTTCAAAATGTCAGTTAGCTCTAGTATTTCTCTGTTTAGTTTTTGTCTGGATGACCTGTCCGTTGGTGAAAGTGGGGTATTGCAGCCTCTCACTATCAATATGTGAGGATAGATGTGTGATGTATGCTTTAGTAGTGTTTCCTTTACAAACATGGGTGCCTTTGAATTTGGAGCATAGATGTTAAGAATTGAAATGTCATCTTGGTGGATTTTCCCTTTGATGAGTATGAAGTGCCCTTCCCAGTCTCTTTTGACTAATTTTGGTTTGAAGTCTATTTTGTTAGACATTAGAATGCCTACTCAAGGTTGCTTCTTAGGTTCATTTGGTTGGAATATCTTTTTCCAATCCTTTATTCTGAGGTAATATTTATCTTTGATATTGAAGAGTATTTTTTGTATGCAGCAGAAGGATGGATCCTGGTTTTGCTTCCATTCTATTATTCTGTGTGTTTTTTCTTAGGAAATAGAGTCTAATTGATATTGAGATTTATCAATGACCAATGACTTTTCATTCTTGTTATTTTGTTTTTGGTGTTATTATTGGTGGTGGTATAGTGGTGGTGATATGTGTATGAGTATGTGCTTCCCTTCTTTTGGTTTTGCTGGAGTGAGATTATTTATTTCCTGTGTTTTCATAGGCATTGTTAACATCCTTGGGTGGGAGTTTTCTTTCTAGAACCTTCTGTAGCGCTGGAGTTGTGGATAGATATTATTTGAATTTGAATTTATCTTTAAATATCATGAAATATCATATCTCCATTTATGTTGATTGAAAGTTTTGCTGGGTATAGTAGTCTTGGCTGTCATCTATGATCTCTTACAGTCTGCAGTTTATCTGTCCAGGCTCTTCTGGCTTTTATAGTCTACACTGAGAAATCAGGTGTAATTCTAATAGGTATGCCTTTATATGTTGCTTGGTTTTTTCTTCTTCAAACTTTTAATATTCTTTATTTGTTATATATGCTTAGTGTTTTCATTATTATGTGGTGACGGGACTTTCTTTTCTGGTTATATATATGGTGTTCTGTATGCTTCTTATATCTTTATAGACATCTCCTTTAGATTAGGAACATTTTCTTGTATGACTTTGTTGAAAATATTTTCTGGGTCTTTGAGCTGAGAGTCTTCTCCTTGATCTATTCCTATTATATTTAAGTTTGATCTCCTTATAGAGGGCAAGATGTCCTGGATGTTTTGTGTCAGGAATTTTTTAGATTTAATTTTTTCAGGTGAATTATCTATTTCTTTTATCATATCTTGGATGCCTGAGATTCTCCCTTCCCTCTCTTATACTCTCTTGGTGATGCTTGTGTCTGTAGTTCCTGTTCACTTACCCAGATTTTCCATTTCCAGAATTCCTTCATTTTGTGTTTTCTTTATTGCCCCTATTTCTATTTTCAGGTCTTGATCAGTTTCATTAATTTCTTCCAACTGTTTGTTTTTTTCTTGGCTTTCTTTATGGGATTTATTCATTGCCTCCAATTTTTTGTTTGTGTTTTCCTTGATTTCTTTAAGGTGTTAATTCATTTTCCTCTTTAAGGACCTCTATCATCTCCATAAAGTTGGTTCTGAGGTCTTTTTCTTGTACTTTGACTGTATTGGAATATTTGGCACTTGTTATAGTAGGACAGCTGGGCTCTGCTGGTGACATATCACCATGGCTGTTGTTGACTGTATTCTTAGTCTGGCATCCAGGCACCTGGGTTTGGGGTGATTTTAGGTCTGGATGTCAATTTTTAAGTTTGTCTTTGTTTAGTAGGTGTTTTATTTCTTGGTTTCTCTTTCCTTTTTGGTCTTTTATTCTGTGTGGCCTGTGGTTGAGCAGAGGTTCTCCTCCCGAGCTAAGGACTGGACTTCTGGCAGCTGTCCTGGCCTTTTGTTGAGCAGGGGGTTTCCATCTGAATTTGAAGCTAAGACATTGTGAGGAGGGGAGAGGTGATTGGGGGTGGTGTCTGGGATGCACTAAGAGAGTGAAGGAAGTCCTCAAGTGGGAGGTATGTCTGGAGTTCTGGTAGCCGAGTGGCCTCTGGTCCAGCAGTTGATTCTCTTCCTGAGTTTGCGTACTGGTTCTCCTGGCTGGTGTGGCCTGCACTTGAGTAGGAGATGTCTGTCTGAGTTGTGTGATGTTTTTAATAGATTCCCAGGTGGCAGGTACTGAAAAGTTGAGTCAACATGTACATTTATATCAGACCAGAAAGTCTGATATGTATGCTTCCATTTGTCTACAGAAGTCTTGTTTTTGAATAGGTTCTATTGTATTAGATTTTTCCAGCTTCTGCTTCTTTCTGAACCATCTCTGCATACTTGCTGTTTCTCACCTCAGTACACACACACACACACACACACACACACACACACACACACACACACACGGGGCTGTAGAGATGGTTCAGAAGTTAAGAGTATGGCTGCTCTTCCAGAGGTCCTGAGTTCAATTCCCAGAAACCACATGGTAATTCACAACCATCTGTAATGAAATCTGGTGCTCTCTTCTGGCATGCAGGGATATATGCAGGCAGAACACTGTATACATAATAAAGAAAGAAAACTTTAAAATATATGTATATATATGCATATATACACACATATAATTTGAATAAAATGATGAAGCCCTGTATCATGAATGCAAATTACTTAAAGTTTTAACAGACTCCTTGAGAACACTTTTAAATTTAGAGACGATTTCAAGTGATATAAAGATATCATTCTAACCCCACATATACATAAACTGTCCCCTAAATGAACATCTTTATAAGCAAATTTGGTTGCTACAGCTAGCGAGTGAATACTGACATCATCACTTATTGAAGTTCACGATTACTTGACTCTTATCTAGGATAGCAATACTGTATTTAGGTGTCAAACCCCTTTAATTTTCTCTAGGTTGGGATGAGTTTTCAAAAGATACTTGTTTTAATTGATCTGAATATCAGTTTTGAGGATGACTGATCTGATATATTACAGGATGTTCCTATATTAAAATTTGAGTAATTATTTTTGGAGAGGAAGATGACAGATGTGAAATGTTAGTTTAATTATATAGTACACAGGGTCTAAACTATACAAATTTTTGCAGATGGTTATTATCACCACCATATATTATTATGGTCACTTAAGGTAGAACATTTAAAAGTGTACCTTTTTTTCATCATCCGAATCTCTTATTTCTTTTTAAAAATATTGTTCTTCTTTCATACAACACATGCCAGCTGCAACCTCCTGTCCTCTCCTCCTCCCAGACCCGTCCACCTCCCCTACCCTCCACATCCACTGCTCCTCCATTTCCCTTCAGAAAAGAGCAGCCCTCCTCTGCTCATTGGACCTTTTTTCTCCTACTGGGTTGCTTCGTCCAGGCTTGATATGAGGGATTATGCCTAGTCTGACTGCATCTTTCTATGCTGTGTTCTGGTTGATAAAAGTGTACCTTTTTAAGGCTAACCACTTGGTATTGGATAACCAATTAGAAAGCTCATCCCTGGAGATTAATTCTCCCTCTCTCAGCAGGTATTAATTGCCCATAGCTCTTAGAACAATAAAAATAGGCCATGAATTTGAGAGGGAGGAGGAAACATGGCAGGGATTGGAGGGAAAATGATACAATTATATTTTAATTAAATGTAAAAATTGATCTGTTTTTAAATCCATTTTCCACATTGTAATTTTGAAAGGATGTTGCTACACGTAGCCCACACTATAGTGGAGTATTGGGTTAGGTTTCTCAAGAGACAGCATAATGTATCTGTGTATATCTATCCAAGTTCCTCATAATGGTGCACAATAGTCTTTGCCGTCTGAGCCTTGTTTACGTTTACCACTGCAAATGTCATTTTCTAGTTCTTCACTGAACAATGCATGCTCTGGCCGTTCATTCCATCTCCTTCTGTTCTGTGACTGCTTTCTCATCTCTGACATTCTTTGTATTCATACAAGCACATAGCGATATATATGAGTGTGTGAATATAACTCCTTGTATCTGCCACAATATGCTTCTCAATTCTTTGCTTTATTTTTCACATATTTTATACCTCTCTTTATTTGGTATAGACAGTTAAGAATTATGATGGGAGACTGTATTTATTTGTTTATTTCTGTTTTTCTCTGTTATTCAATTCGATTTCTATGATTTTTGTTTCTCCTGATTTCTCTGTCACTCCATTGTACTGCATTTAAAAAAAGATTATTCTATCAATTTTTTTCAATTATGAAATGAAAAAACACATGATTACAGATAGAAAGAGTTATATTTACAAGACATTTCATCCTTTGACCCAGCAATTTATTCTCTAAAATTTTCCCTGGGACACAATTAATTAGTGTAGACAAAGTTGATCTGCTGCTATTATTCTTAATAGGGGTGTAAAGAAAAGCAACGCCCTTAGTAACTGGCAAAAATGGATCTGTTAAAAATATATTCATGCCGGGCAGTGGTGGTGCACGCCTTTAATCCCAGCACTTGGGAAGCAGAGCCAGGCAGATCTCTGTGAGTTCAAGGCCAGCTTGGGCTACCAAGTGAGTTCCAGGAAAGGCAAGCTACACAGAGAAACCCTGTCTCGAAAAACCAAAAAAAAAAATCAAATATGGATAGTAAGGAAACACTATGCAATGATTAAAATGATGTTTTCAAAAATAAAAAAGTTGTATTTACACACATTGTGTTTTTATATTTTTTTACTTTCTAAAGGCATTCTATTTTACATTTATTTCTAGAATCTTTGTAATATGTTTGTGAAGTATTTTTATCATCACTAACTTAAAAATTGTCAGAATTTTGCTACCATGATTACTGACATGTATTATTTAAATAAAACATATAAAACTATGAAATTTTCTGGTTCTTGGTATAATGAGTTATATCAAGAACTAAATTATTATTTAGAGACCCAGACAGTTTGGCATTATGTCCTCAGTGTCTGGGTGTCCATAGCACTCTGTTTTCCTGACAACACCCCAGTAGGACAACGGGGTCCTGATGCTAGTGTAGATAGAGGTAGACTTGAGTGCTTGGCATCTGAATTGGGAGGGGTTCCTTGCTGTAACTGTAGAATTGGGGAGTCCCAGCTTCCATGTGATCTCCACATCAGGCAGATTTTAAAATGACTTTATGACATTGTACTTACATTTCCTTCTTCTCCCAAAAACAAAGTCTGGAGCTGTTGCCCAAAGGATTGGAAGCCACTTAATTACCACTGCTACTACATTTCCACATATGCGGCATCTTACAGTGAGAGTGAGGAGAAGTGCTCCAGGATGGGTGCTCATCTGATGGTGATTCACAGCCAGGAAGAGCAGGTGCTTCCTGGGAGAGAGGAGGGCCTGGGCCTGGCCTGCTCTCTGCCTCTTTTTACTAAGAGGAAGTTTTGTTGACATGGGTGTTGTTGATGTGGCAGAAGGCTTTCCATCAGGTAGCTAGAAAGGTTGCTTCAGCCTTGGCATTCTACACCTTGCCCCTGCTTCAGTGAAGCTGAACAACCCACAAGGAATCATGGCAACAGAAATGCAATGCCTGAGGGTGGAGGGAAGGGTGAAATGTTTCTGCTTGAAAGAGAAGTTTGTGATTTCAGCACTCTAATGCTTCCTGTAGAACCCACTGCCTAACAGAGGAGAGCGCAGAGCTGACTAGGGAAAGGGATCGAATCAGGAGAGTCACAGCAACCATCAGAAATGAAATATCTGAGGTTATGAATGGAGAATGCTTAAATTTGCTAAATTCTCTCTTGCACAACTTTCAAGAATGGTGTTGGGGAAGAAAAGAGGGGAGTGAGTCTAAGATGAGAATTCATTATGATCACAAACAGAGATTGTTTCCAATGTCATGGAAATCAGGCCTCTGATTGATGACTTTGTGTCCTGGTCAGCTGGAGAAGATGGCACTCCTGGAGGTGGGGGTGGCTCTTCTATTCCTTGATCCTTTCTTTGTCTTCTCATCTCTGTGTGACCAGAAAAAAGTCAGTTGAAGTATCACAGTGTACTCCTAAAATGTATAACTAATGTGTATTAATCTATAATTTCAGAAATATTTAAGGGCCTAGAGAGATGAAATAGGATTTGATTATTAAATATTTGTTTGTGCGCGTCATATTGGACCTATAATTTTGTATAGTTAAAATAACTTTTAAAAGATCTTAGAAAAATTCTATAACAGAAAAAGAAGCACTCCATCCAGGCTGAATGCTGTATCTTTCTTTCCTCTTAGGATTTCATCACCAAGATCCTGGATCCTAAAGCTGCTTATTATATTGGGCTTTTGGATCCAGGTCACCGACAGTGGCGATGGGCTGATCAGACACCATACAATGAAAGTGCCACGTGAGTCCAGAGTTACCTAGAGGAGTCCTGGGTCCTGTAGCATGAGAAGACTTTAGGGTGTTCCAGCTGTTGGTTATGAAACTAAAAGAGCTCACTCCTGGTGTGAGTGCTAGGGATGGAGTTACTTTATTCCCAATTCCTCATCAAGGAGTCCTGTGAGACACATGTTACTGATACTCCAGGAGAGATGAGGAATTTGATTTTGAAGAGTGTAGGATGATAAGTACCCAGGGCACTCAGCCAAGGTGCTACACCATGGTGGGTTTTATTATGCTTTCAGTCTCTCCCTATATTAAACAATAGGATTTAATTTATTTTTGTTAGTCAGTATATCTATGCCTTTCTGTGTGCCATGTGTATGTGGATGCCCATGGAGCACGTAAGTGGGTGTTGGATTCTCTGCAGCTAAGGTCACAGGTGGTATGACTGTGCCAATATGGGTGCTGGGAACAGAAATGTCATGTTTTCTGGAAAAGCAGCAAGCACTCTTAATGTCTGAGCCATCTCTCCAGATTTTATTTATATCTATAATAAAAATTAATGTCAAGATCATAACTGATTGTTTCTCTTAAATCAAAAGCCCTCAATCTAATATTTTTATGTGTCATATTTATGTAATTATTTAAAAACTCTAATACGTTAGTATGTTCCCATATTTTATCCTAATTTCTGTTGTGAGAAATAGGTAGTAATGTTATTCTCAATCTTAGTTTTCAGAGAATAAAAGTAGGAATCCAGGGTAGTAAATTACTTGTCCTAGATGACAGAAATACATAGATTATCTAACTATTTTAAGTATTTCTCCAGTCTCTAAAACAAGACTATTGTAAAATGAAAAAAATTATTACAGCATGAGAATGAGAGACCTTTTCAACATATAAATAAATACATGGAATGACAGTCCCCAAGTACCAAGACCTAGGGATGAAGTAGCCCCTGGGATGCATTCTGGGAGAACAGTTGAATAACAAGCTAGAGAATATTGAATGCAGTGGCCCTGTTTCCAGGGATATGTCAGACATGGGTGGTGGAGAATGGTTAATCTGTACACACCTGAATCTACTTTCCACAAATTCCCACCACATCCTGAGGCTTGCTTACTCTTGTTTTCTCTTTTCCAGCATCATTGTTGGAAACATCCTGATGCTCTTTCCTCCCTTCCAGGTTCTGGCACCCGGGTGAGCCCAACTATGACAACGAACACTGTGTTATAGTAAGTCATCCATATTCTAGTTGGGGCTGGAATGACGTCCGTTGCAGTGGTGAACAGAAGTCAGTTTGTCAGATGAAGAAAATATACTTATGAATCAAGCATTCTTCGTGGACATGGATTGCATTTTTATCCAGCATTACATGGACACTTGGAAAGATCTTCTTGTAGAAGAGATGTCCATAGGAATTTAGGTAGGCAGCCAAAAGTTTTACATATGATTACTGGTTCACATATATACTTATACTTATTTATTCATCCTTTACTCTTTATATAATGGGAATTTCCCATATGCCAGAGACTCTACAGGATCCCTTTGTGCATATGTGGAAGCACTCCAGCTTCTCTGTCCATTCTTAGATCCCTAAAGTTTTATTTGATTATAGAATTGTATGATGTGGTCCCTCTACCCATCTGTCTCTCTCTTTGTTCCTCTATCTTTGGATTTATTGATGTATAATTGACAAATAAATCATATATATTTACAATACACTGTCTTGACTTGATATGGAAATATATTATGCAATGGCTACCACAATTAAGTTAAGAACACCCTCTATTACCAACATTGTTGTCTGTTTTGTGTGTGTGTGGTGTTAGACCATTTAGATCTTCTTTAGCAAATTCAGACAGAGTGACATTGTTATTTATTGTCACTTTGATCCTCAGTGCTTACGCACATCTTCTCTGGCAGTTTGTGCCCTTCCATCAGCATTTTCTCGTGTCTCCCAATACCTGCACTACCAGGACCTGTTCAGCGTCTTGGTCCCCATGGCTAGTGTGTCAGGTGCTATGGATACTGTGAAGCTGATGGGGGCCTCTAATGGTGGCTGATTCTGAACTGGGTGACCTTCCTCAAGAGCAAGTTTAAGAAGATGATAGCCAACTTTCTACTAGTAACGCCTGTTATTCTTGGTGTCCTACCTTGTGCCTGCTGCAATAGGGACAGCCTCTGCCCTGTGGATGGACATTGAGGAGATTCCCCATGTCCCACAGAAGCCTGCATGCTGCTTAACATTTTGGAAGCCTTTTCAACTTCTTATCATGAATAATTTGAAACAGAAGTTGACTGGCTGGTATCATCAATACTCATATAATTACCATTTATAGTAATGATTGTTGACATTTTGATAATTTGATATGTATATACATATATATATATATATATATTTGTGTATGTATATATGCACATGTTATTTGATAGGACACTTGATAGTTAGTTTGATACGTAACACTTCAGTCAACATTCCAATATATATCATCTGAAATTGTCATTGCACAACAAAACAACACCACTATCACTCTTAGAAAATTTAACAACTCTTTTCTCAGATGATGTGTGATCTTGCCTGTATTTCATCAGCCATCCTCAAAATGTTTCTTATGGCTGTTCTAAGCCATAGCCAAAAACATTTCATTTACTAATTAAATTATTCTACAAGTTCAGGCCATGCCTCCACAAGATTGTCCTCATTTCAGACTCAAGCTTCAAGTTCAGGAGTTCCAAGGATGCCACTACTTCAAGTCATCTGTCTGCAGAATCCCAGGATCCCATGATACCTGCAGATTTATGAGCTTCTAGGACGATACACTGAACTAACGGTTCTGTTCTACTAGGATTATAGTTTTGTTATGTAGAAAGCTACAAATCAGAACTAAAGGGAGAGACATACCAGGTGAAGTCAGGGAGCGTCCCATAAAGGAAACTTCCATTGATCCCATGTATGCATCTCCTTCCCAGAATGTTAATGAGTGGCAGGATACAGAATAAGCCAACCAGGGGGCACTCATCTGAGCACTGATGTTCAGAGTTTTACCAGGGTTCATTATGTAGGTGTGAGTGTTTGGTTGAAAAAAGAGTGAACTCAGCCTTCAGCATCACTTCCCTGCCAGGGTGAGCATCTCATGGCTCAAAGGCTCAACTCTTTAATCACAATATCAGTGCTTCTGAAACAGTGAGCTCCCTACATGGATTGTCTTTTTAACATGAACTATGAAAGAACTGAGCAGCATAAATCTTCATGGCTTACCATGGTAAAACAGACTTCCAAATAGCTCCAGGAATTCTAAACAATTAGAGAGGTAACCTCCCATGAAATGGGTAAAAGTCTAGACAAAGTCTTTCTTCGACAGGTCAGATATAAAATAATATGAATGCAGATGTTGGTGAACAGGAGAATGTGCACCATCACTGTCCCAGATACTCCCTCACTGCTTCATGACAGACCCCATGGTATACATGACAGACACCCAACACTAACCCATATGACACTAGTTTACTTCAATATCAGAGATCAGTAAAGCACAAGTGTAGGGAGCTGCGTGCAGCCACGCCTTAAAGGTGGCGCTGGTTACCGCCTTCCGCCATCCCAACGGCGAAAGCTCCCCGTGGTAAACAACTCCATATAAGGCTATACGGAATTTGTGGCTTGCTTACACATGCTTGAGCCTATTGAGCAATGCCCACGTGGCGACCTGGGGTTGGTTGCCCAGAGCCTATTTAAGGCCTGGAGAGGCTTTGCCCAGGGGATATTTCAGAAGTCAGAAGTTTGTTCAAAGGCCTGAATAAACTGCAGGAAGAAGAGCTCGGTGTCATGTCTTCCTTGCTGGTCGAGGTGGGCACGACAATTGGTGGCCCGTATGGGGAAATCCCTCACCAGTGAGCCCAGAACTTCTTGCAATCAGGGGATATACCGGAAATCCCCAGGAAAAGTGAGGAACCGCGTCCAAAGCGGGTAAGTCCTCAGGTAAAGTGGGGAACCGCGTCCAAAGCGGGGAAAAGTCCTCAGGTAAAGTGGGGATCCGCGTCCAAAGTGGGGAATAGTCCTCAGGTGAAGAGGGGGTCTGCGTCCAAAGCGAGGATTGCTCTTCTCTGTAAATAAAGAGAGAGCGGGATTCAAGAGGCCGCGACTAAAGCGGAAGGTTAAAAGTATAAAGGCCACGACAAAAGGCAGAAGGTAAAAATATAAGGTGAAAACTAATAATTTCTAGCTTGAGAACAATCATGGGCGCTTCTTCGTCGCACCCCATTTTTTTTTGGCTCTTAATGAGCTACTCTTATCAAAGAAATTGAAAATAAAGAAAAGCACTCTAGAAAGATTTCTGGAGGAGTGTGATTATCCTCGAGGTAAAAGGAAAGTGGACTGGAAGGATGTCCGATGCTGCAGCACAATTTTCTTCTGTCAAAATTTTCTATCTTCTATCCCTTTATCAATTTCTATCTGTGAAAAAATAAGTATAAGGTATAGGGTAGTAATATAGTGTAGGAAAAACTTAGAAGTATAGGGTAGTAATATAGTGTAGGAAAAACTTAGAAGTGTAAGATTGTGTAGAAAAATTAAGTAAGGCAACTAGACAGAAAAACTCTCCAAATTTCTAACTTTGGGGGCTATGAACGCAAACTGGGGGGAAAGTTTTCTTTGGGCTTTACGGGTAGTAAAAAAAAAAAAAAAAAGCTTTTCTGAGCTTATGGGGAAGAAAAAGTTTCCTATGGAAGCTTTTGACCTGGGAAGAGCTGAAATGCTAAGTCCAAGCGGCAGGAGAAAGTAATTTCTCCCTGAGGTAAAAATGGGGGTGTAAAGTTCAGACAAATTAGAATCACCTGAAGATATTAGTATGGGAATCACCTGTGAGCCCTGAGGGGTGATTGCCTCTGGCATAAGCTCTGTTTGAGCACCCAGACAAACAAGCAACCCACTGGGGGACTGGGCCAGGTGAAGGCCTGATGAAGCAAAATACCTGTTCTAATGGGAGTTTAGAAATGGCAAAAACCCACCCTTGTTAGATTTTCAGTCTGTACGCAAACCACACAGACCCCAAAAACAAACGGAGAAAACCCCCTACCTTCAGTAGCAGGGAAAGCCACCACTGTAGTGTCAGAAACTGTTTCTGGGGTAGAGGGGATAAACTGAGACCAAACTGAGAACTGTCTGGGAGAAAGACTCTGAAGAAACAGTAGGGACAGATTCCTCCTCAGAAAATGCATGACCTATGAAAGCTGCTAAGAGTTTGAGGCAGATTGGGGGGAGAGAAAAAGCCCCTACCTCCAAAGGCAGCTAGCAGAGGTACAGAGCTGCAGACAGATACCTGAAGCTCTGCATCTGGGGGGGGGGGGAAGG
Source organism: Peromyscus melanophrys (assembly GCA_902168415.1). NCBI lineage: Eukaryota > Metazoa > Chordata > Mammalia > Rodentia > Cricetidae > Peromyscus > Peromyscus melanophrys. The sequence goes on along the minus strand of CABHPR010086048.1, from coordinate 997 downwards.
AACAAGCAAAATGAGAATAAGATCAGTGGGAGGGAAAAACTCTGAAAGAGCTATGGAAAAGCTGTTGTGAATATTTTTCACTAACTGGCTAAGGCAAGCACAAGCCCGGAGGAAAGTTGCGATCAGAAATGCCAGCCTCAATGCCGGCTAACGAGGCAGGTGCAGTTCTGATTTGGGGCCAGTGTCAGATGAAGGAGAAATACCTGTTGAAGCCAGTTGAGGAGAGAATAGAGACCTCCCAATGTCCCATAATTGAAAATGTAAAATGCTTGTTCAAATCTCCCGTTGCAAAAGCAAAAACTTTATTCAAATCTCCTAGGCAAGAATTTGTAAGCAAGTCTGGTACAAGAGAACCAGTTGACTCTCAGACCCAAAAAGAACTATGGGAAATGACTGATATGGGAAATGATATAAGGGACTGATATTATTATGGACTGTTACAGTGAGAAAATAAGAGTTCGGAGCTGTGCCGCTTTTGGCTTTACTAACTCCTTTGGAAAAGTACTTTATATCACCTAATAGCTGTGCAGTATTGGTGAAGAGCTTTACAGCAGCTAAATACGGTAATTTCACGCTCACAGTGAAGTGAAGTTTTGGTAGAACGAACCGAAAGTACTGCTGTAATGGAAACGTTTGTCTGAATTGGGGCACTTATAGGAGAGCTATTATGAATTTGGGTGAAAGGACAATCTCTAGTTAAAAACTGTCTACCGCTGACAGTGCATCTCTGCCGGTCCGGAACGGCTGAGAGAACTCGGCAACTTTGGAGTGTGGCTGTGTCCCGAGAATGTTACAATCCCTAGCAACAACTATCACAATTCTATAACACTCACTAAATCCCAGTGCTTTATAGCAAAGCTGACTATAAACTCTAAAGCTTTAGAAATGATGTACGTACTTCCTGTCTAGTTAAGAGAATCTTTCTAATAGAGATAGTGATAATAATTAAAAAGATAAATAAGATATGTAAGTTTAAATAAGAAATAAGATAAGTATA
>CABHPR010086047.1:3128-42213 GCA_902168415.1 Peromyscus melanophrys | reverse complement strand
ACACACACACACACACACACACACACACACACACACATACACACGGCAGCCCCTTTATTGATATTTATGTAAATAAATAGATTAACAATAAGCAGTCCCTTATGACCTTTAACTGCTTGAAACTACAATGAAGTATATGGTCCTAAGAATTCACAGAATCCTTGATTCAGTTCAAATAATTTAAATCAATAGAGTTTCACTAAGGAAATGTTAAAATCTTTAAAGTCTGGGAAATTGTCCAGGGTTGAAACTAAAATCTGACTTTCAAGTATTATCACTTAGCATTTAGTGTTGTCAGCTAACTTAAGGAAAAGGATTCTGCACAGCAGAAGACTTTCTTAAGATGTTTGAGTAGTATATTCTCAAAATATACTTCCTGAAAACATTTACTTTTAGATGGTCCTTGTCACAGGAAAGCCAACAAAAATATTTAAGGGGAATAATAGCAAGAGTTGCTCAAATGACTGAGGCATAATGGTGCATAACTATAATCCTAGCCCTGGCATCAGTGAGCCTGGAAGGAAGATCAAGATTTCAAGCCCATTCTAGGTTACACAGTGAGACTAAGTCCCCAAACCACAATAGAAACAAGACTGGGGAAGATTAGATCAGAGAAAAAGAAAAAAATGAGTGTTTGATAAATGTTCGATAATTATGTGTTCATTATAGGGGAACATGCATGATTATGCATAATTGTTATAATTCGGTTGTAATTAAATATCTACTTGAGATACTTGGGAACTAGATGTCTATATACAAAATCAGGTGAGCATTGATTTACACACACACACACACACACACACACACGCACACACACACCACAGGTATGGGTAAATAAGTATAAATAAAAGGAAAGAAAGAAAAAGAATAGGCTGAGTAGTACGTTCCTGACCAAAGTACTGTCATGTTTTTGTAGAGGAGGAACAGAACTGATGTAGTAAAAAGGAATTTATTAAATTTGCTTACACAATATGGTCTGGGCACTCCAGCAAAGGCTGTCTCACACTAGAGAATTCTGAGAACTTGGTAGTTTCTCAGTCCACAAGACTGGGAGTCTTGGCATTACCAGAGATGACTCTGAAAGCCTAGAGGAACCTGAAGAGCTGCTGATGCTCAGGCCACAATAGAAGCCCAGAGAAGCTGGCCTCTGACATCAGCTGAGACTGCAACAGAAACAGGAAAATGAACTTGCCAGTGAGACTGAAAGCATGCAGGCCACAGCAAAGCTTCTGTCTCCCATCTCCTTTTGGCTGGGGTGCTCTGGATGGCACTAGTCACTTTTGAGGTGGGTCTTCATGCTTCAAATAATCTGATTAAGAAAAATCCCTCACAGGTGTGCCCAGATGCTTATCTTTTTCCAGATCCAGTCGGGTTGACAAGTAGGACTAACCATCACCACAGGCATCCTTAAAGTAGGGCAATGGCATGTGCAGAACTCCAGAAAATATTTGAAAGACATGTGTCTAACAAGGCTCTCACATTCATAACAGATAAATCATTTTTATGTCTCAATAAATAAAAATACAATAGAACTTGCAAATGAAAAAGAATTTGAATAGACATCCCTCTATTGAAAATATACAAATGCATTAAAACTAGAAAAGGGTTTAATATCATTACTTATTGGTAAACATAAATCAAAATCATGAGATCTTTTGATATCTACTACAACATGTAAAAGAAAAAGCTTATAACACCAATCAGTGGGAATGTGGAGAACCAGAACCTTCCTGGTAGTGATGTAAAGTGAGTAAAGAGTTTGGAAAATGATTAACCAGTTCTTCAAGTATTGAATGTAGAGATACTCTAAGACCTAGCACAAGGGCTCTAGAAAATGAAACCACAAAAACATGAACGCAAATGTTAATTCACAGTAGCAAAAGGTGTGTGGTCCGAGGCTCAGAATCAACCCAAGAAAACACAAGAGATTTCTGCAAGGTAAGATTTAATGCAGGGCAGCACAAAAGAAGGGGGGAAGAGGGAGATGGATGATTAATCAGGGCCACTGGACAGACTCTGGAGCTCAACTGTGACCCCAAATATCACTGAAGCAAGTATTTAAGCACAAAAATAGCAAACATTTGTTGTCAAGTTATAGTTACAATTTTCACCAATCAGGATTTAGAGATTAGGGGCTTCCTTGAATCTTCCATCATTATAAATTGATTTATAATGCAAACTAGTCGGTCCAACCTATCAGATTCATTTGTTTTTTCTGTTGTTAGATACAGCCACAATGTTTCTAGAGAACTAAAGACACGTGACGACTATTTCTACAGTGACGAATGAGCTGGTTCTGCTATTGGTAGGTTCTCAGCTCGCCTAGGGCTTGGGAATCTGAACTTTGTTTCAACTTACAGGTACAATGTAGTCTGAAGTCAAAATGGCAGTACTTAGGACAAAGTGTTTTTGCCTATTCCCAATCAAGGTACAAAAAATTTACTAGCTGCCCACTCATGGATGGATAATAAAATGTGACATATGCATATAATGATATATTACTCTGCAATAAAAAGAAATGAAGCATAAGTAGATGCTGAAGTATGGATAAACCTTGAAAACATTATACTAAGTGAAAAGTATCAAAAAGACTATACTTTGCATATTTCTACTTATAGAAGATGACCAGAATATAAGAACCTAAAAGAGAATAGAAGTCTAGTAAAATTTGTGGTTTCTCCAATCTACAGTTGCGATTGAAAGTAGCATAGAAAGAACTGCTAATAGATGTAAGGCTTCTTTGGGAGTGAGTGATACAGCCTCTAAACAAGGTATTATCATGATTACACACACCAATGAAAACACTACAAAAACCAGCGAGCAGTGTACTTTGAAATGGTAAATGTTATGGCACGGTCACTGCACATCCATAGCACACTTAGAAAATCAAAATATTGGCACTGAGGAAATGGCTCAGCCAGTAAAGAACTGATGATGAGTAGGATTGCAAATGACCTGGCTTAGAATTGTTATTGTTTGGGACAGCAAGAAAAATATAACATGCAAATTGAACTGTGCATTCCCAAATAGAAGGCAGACAGAGCAATTTTCTTTCAGTTAAACCAGTTAGAACCACACAACAGACGTGTGAGGACATATTCACATCTAAATGAGGGAGAGCCAAGAATCACCCTGATCTGAGTGAAGAGAATACATGAGGGTTGTGACCACAGTGAGTCACTCACGACTCTTGAATGCACAGAGCTCATGGATGTAGACTATATTTATTCCTTTCAATTTACTTTGTATGTCTACTATCTACCTACCTAGCTATGTACTTAATCAACATGTTATATTTTTGAGAGTAGACCTTTACTTCTACAAAATGTGACTAAATAGGATTTGAGCTCCTAATTTTAAGAACTTATATCAAAAGACACTCTTGACTACAAAATCATATTTGTGTGTTTAATTGTTTGCAGTACTCATAAAGAAAGTCTAACATGTTAAAAACATTTAAACACATTTCCTATGGAGAGCACAAACACCAACACCTCCATCAGGAGCTTCTTGAGAAAGGATCTATCATTGAGCTCACTCCCATCATGTTCACAAACACAAGCTCTTCTCATGTTAAATTATTGCTTAACAAGATGCAGTTAGGTACCAGCGAAGACCTTACTGACCTGTGATACACCTCCAGTTTCCTCAGCCATGCATCATCTCCTCAGTCACGTTTTTTTGTTTGTTTGTTTGTTTTCTTTTTTTGACCACCTTAATCTACTTCTTACTGTAACAGAACACTTGAGGCCAGTCGATATATGTTGGATTTATCTTCCTCTTACTAAAAAGGCACTAAGGTATCATACATGATGGCACACGTCTTTGAACCCAGCACTTGGGAAGCAGAAGTGTATGAGATCCAGGTCAGCCAGGGCTACACAGTGAGACATCCCCCCCCCAAAAAAAAAACCATAGCCACTAATGCTACCCTGAGGTGCCTACCCTCACAGTCTCATTTAATTTTAATTGCCATCCAAAGATCCCATGTCCAAGTTCCATTAATGAATATCTGGGGCTCAATTTTTAAACCATGAAATTTTGGAGGACACATATAAATCACAGCAATGATTTTCATATTTTTATTGAATACAGGTTTGAAAATTTGTAGAAAGTTCTAATTTTAGGGTTTCTTATATTTTTTTTCATGAAGAGATTATTTCCTTTTTTAAGCAGGAAAAACAAAGAAATTAAGTTATGTTGTTCTAATCACATCACCTCAGAGAATATCTGATGCTGTTATGTCTCATTGCTAGTATTAAATTTTGTTACTAAATTAAGATGCTATCTGTCAAGTTTTTCCACTTAAAAATTAATATGACTTATACTTGATAACCAATGTGTAAAAATTATTTTACATAGAGATATTTTGAGATTTTCTTTTGAGAAGATTTTTGAGATTACTAATTTGTAGATGTCTGGGCCCTCCAGTAGCCTATTTTGATGAAAGGATTTAAACTTAAGAGATAAATATTTATTTTATGATTCAATGTTTCCTAGACGTGGAAGGAATCTTCTCAAACCAATTCCTTTATCATTAGGGTAGGTCAGCAACATTCTTCAGTATGTTCTTATTTTCTGATACCAAAACATGATGCTAGATCACCTTGCGTTTTCCTTGCAGCACTAGAATCAAACATATTTCTGGAAAGGATACTTAATTATTTTCAGGAGAGAATGAGATTGAGAAAAAGGTTTTTCAAATTTGGGTTCATATTCTAGATAAGTGATATTCAAGCAAGAACTGAAATGTAAGTAAGAATACTACAAATTATTCTTATTTTTACTTGTTCTTTATGAAAGGTTTCCATACCCGATATTAAGTTTCTAGGATGATGCAATAAACCAGATCAGGCCAAATTAAAAGTACAGGTTTAATGAGTAAACCACCCCTGGGTGATTCTCAGGGGAAGTATGCAGGAGAGAAATGGCAGTTCTAGGGACCACATCTTAAATACCCTGTAGGTGTGGTCTTGAGCATGTCTAGGGGAGGAGCCAAACCTGGGCTGGGCTTTCGGAGGGGCAGGGTCTGGAATGGGAGGAGGGGGGCTGGAGCGCAGATTCCCAACACTTTAAAATTATCTTTTAATATGATTTTTATATCATTAATTCAGCAATACATGTGTATTAGTTTCTTCTTTTGCTGCTGTGATAAAATACCCTGACTAAAAGGAGAGAGAGCATTTTATTTTGGCTTATAGTTCTAGAGGGATGTAGTCTGTCATAGTAGGAAAGACATGGTAACAGGCAGTGGTACGCATGGCAGCTGGAGCGGGAAGTGACTAATGGATTGCATTTGCACTCAGGGAGCCCAAAGAGAAGAGCAAGTAGGGTCAGCAAGGTTCCACCCCCTAAAGATTCCCAAAAGTGCTGTCAACTGGGGACCAAGTGTCATGCTAAATGATTTCCTGATCACAGTGCTTCAAAACACAAAGTTGTATAACATTGCTCTAAAATTAGTGCAGATGTTTTTACTTACAAAGGATTTAGACATGAGGTTATCTGCTAAATCAATAGCAAAACCTTGTTTTCAGCAAGCATTGTAGATTTTTATTGCTTGGCATTATAGCTACAAACCATTTCTAAACATGACTGCCCTGTTGAAAAACTCATGATAGAAGAATAAGCATGTCCCTCTTTGAACTCTGTGACCCATAGTCACTCAATCTCCATCTACCTGTCCTTGTGGCAAGCTTGGAAAAACTACCAGGTCCTCATAATAATCAACAAGTCATTATTGTATCCTGTAAAATTCAACATACACTCCAAATGCTTGATATTTTATCTAATATACTTGAGGACATACATTTGAAGATCCCTATCACCCAAATACAGTTTCAGTAATCATCTAAAAGGATTCCTAGTACACTGTGGTCATCATACATACTTATAAGTACAGTTTATTGTAGAAGTCAGCTAGGAAAAAAATAATAAATAAAAACAAACAACAAAACCCACTTTGTATATACTGCTCCTTACCAGCAGTGGGCAGTATTTCTGCTTAGATTTACCAAACTGAAACAAAGAAAATAAGTGGGCTTTTTGTTATTTTAGCAGTTAGTTGTTTGCTGAGGGCTAGTCATCCATGTATACTCTGCTAGGTTACCAGGCACTCGTAAGAACTACTGACTCCTAGAAGTAAAGTGTTCACCATCAATTACATTGTCTGTATGTATTATAAACAGGTGTGACAACAGAATTCACAGGCACACAAACATCCCTGTGGAAAGTTTCAAAAACCAGCCCTGCCAAGGCTACAGATGGGCCCCTCAAGCTACTCAAGCTTCCTCTGTCAATCCCTTCCTGTACAGCAAGTTCCCAGTTGTAACAAAACACTTCTGGGGAGCAGTTCATTGTTAACAGATCTATATTCTACCTTATACGAAAAGGAGAGTAAAAGGCTTAGTCTTCAAGGTGTTCATAGTTCTATAACTTTGACCTTCAGTTTGCTCAATGAAAACTTCCAAAATTAAGTTTCTCATAAGAACAAATAAACCACAGCTGAGAGATGGTTTATCACAGTCAAGTAGAATTCAGTGATCCAAACTGACTTTTGACAGAGAGAACAAGACACTGTGATTCCCACGCCCCCAAAACTACTAGATGACACTCACAGCAGTGTGATCCCCACTCCACCAAACCTACTAGACAACACTGGCATTTTAATAACTCAAGTATGCTTTTCATAAACCAATTCCTAAATTATTCCTTTTTCTTTCTAATTTCTATATTGTCTTAAAATATGGGGGCATGAACTATCCTTCATGATAAGCTATGAAGTTAGGAAACACATGTTTTATTTCTGTTTCTTTGTTTTATTTTAAACTGTGCTTTTTTTTCCAAAAAAGAACGAGTATTCAAAACTTTATGAGCTCCTCCTAACTATGATAAACATAAAAGCAATTCAAGACTATGAATAAAAACCCATATCCTTAACCTAACTTTGCTCTCTGCCAAGATTTATTCCTTCAAATGAGAATTTCTAATACAAGGAAAATGTTGCAAACAATATATTTGTTAAAGCATTTATCAAATGTAATTATTAGAAGTCATGATTATTGTTACATTGTTACACTTTTTCTTTCTAAAATTAAATTTACCTCATTACCTCTCATTTCTAATTCTCAACATAATTTCTCAAAATTTGGGTTATTTTCTTTTGATTGAGTTCAGAAATTAAAATATCAAAAAATGAATGTGAAGTTGTGAAACAATGAGTTAAAATACCTTTCAGGAGGAGACAGTAAGAAACTTAAGAGACCTTTTCAGTCTTTAGGGAGTAAATTGTCCTTGAAAGGAAGAAAGGAAGCATAAAGAGGAATTCATAATGTATCTCCTGGGTTCAACAATATTAATTTGTCTTAACCGTCTTTGAAGCCCTGGCCACAGTGAGACTTTCCTAGGTGCATTTTAATTAGGGTGATTCTGTCTCAATAACCTGCCCAGTCGGCAAGGAGCAAGCCATTATCCAAAATCATTTGTCATGGAATCTATTACAACAGGAAATTAATAAATTGGTACCCATATGAGAACAGAAAGTGTAGCATTTGATAAAAACTTAGAAAATGATTTCAATCCTGGTTCACAATGTCCTCAATGATTGGTGATGTATGCCAGACTTGAGAGGGGAAAAAAAATCATTTGTGGTGAGGAAGAGACACATTTCACACTAGTGACACCACTGCTGAGATATTATATATCAGTGGAAGGTTTTTAAGAAGCTGGGTGCTGTGACTGTCTTTTACCACCCCCTCCCAAAGTCCCATCTTTTTCATCACTTTAAGTACTGAATCACTCTCACTGTGGATAAGCCATCTGCTAGAAGCAATAATTTTAGGAACAGGGTCCCAAAACAGCTTCCCATAGATAGCTGCTGGCAGCTCTGGCATTTGGGAGCATAATCTTTTAAAATTGAAATCTGCCCTCATAGGTACAGGTTTCTAGACCTTCAGAGCATCGTGAGTTCTTTACATTTGTGATGAAGGTCAAAGTAGAGTTGAGGACATTTAAGCTGAAATTTAGCTCAATCGTGTCTTACATTTCAAAGTCCAAATAATCAAGAATATGTCAAGGATCTTAATAAAAGCCTAACGTTCATCTCTTAGAAACTATTAACATTCATTATTCAGGAGAAACTGAATGAACAGATTATCTCTTGACCATGAGTGTCAAATTCATCTTTCTAAACTTACATTTTACTCTTCCATCTGATCTGTACATCTCCAGTCCCACCAAGTAGATGTAAAGAACTTTGTCTGCAATGGAGAAATGTCACACTAAACCAGTTTTAAATACTTATTCTCAAAGGAAACATCACAAAGTTTACAAAGAGAAAGGGTTTACCTTAAGTTTCTTCTAAAATATTCTAAATACTAAAGGTATTATGATTTAATAGCTTATTGTCCTTTTATCAGTTGAGATCATATGAATATCTATATCCAAATATTTCCTAGATATATACTATTAGAATTCGATATGTTTTAAAGGGAAAGGCAAGTAGAAAAGTATACTATCTTTAAGTTCTTCAGGGAGAAATTTAGTAGGAGAATGTGAGCACCATAGTTTCTGATCGAGAAGCAATTGAAATTCACTCCAAAAAGACAAGAAACACAATAGCCAGAGAATATCTGCAAGCAGTGTGTCTGGAGTCAAAATTCCTTAGTTTATCCTTAACATTGCAGTCTTTTAAAAAAATATTGATGAAAAACGATGTACCTACAAACAAAAAAATGCTTAAGGATAAAATAATTCTCAACAGTCTTCTGCTTCTATCCCTTAACAGACATGCTTGTTATGATTAAAATGAAAGTCATATCAAATGGAAAACTCTCCATTACTACAAAATAATTTCAGGTATAGGTTATAAAGCCAAAGTTAAGGCCATAAAATTCTTCTACAAATATTCCCTTTAAGGTTGTTTGACACCATAGAGTAAGAACAAGTTATACTAACAAGTAAAATGACAGTTAATGTAGGAAAGAGTCTTAGGAATCCCAGTTGTCTCAATCCCAAGTACAATTGTCACACCCTATCATCTAATTTTGTTTTTCAATTTGTAAGTTGAATTGGTATTTCAGAACATTTATCAGTTTATTTACTATAGAAACAACCTGTGCTTTATAAAATCATTACAGGTTATATTATTTGAGGCTTCCTGGGGTATTTAGCAGCAGAATTCTAAATAAACAAATAAGTGTAATTTAAAAAAAATTATTTTCATTTTTAATTTTTGTCTATCCATGTCTGTGTGGAGGTATATGCATATAAGTGCAGGTGCCCTCAGAGGACAAAAGGGGTGATCGGTCTTCTGAAGCTGGAGTTAAGGCAGGTGTTAGGGGCCTGGCATGGGTACCCAGAACTGACCAAATTTGGTTCCACTGGAAGAGCAGTATGTGCTTTTAACACTGAGACATCTTTCCAGCTGTATAAATACACTTTTTCATGAATAATATTTAACCAACCATTCCAGATATACAAAATATAGTTTATACTTGTCTTTTATTAAATTTGTATTAGTTGCTGGTAACTGAATTATCATTAATGTGGGGGATAAAGAAAGACCATGAGAAATTATTTGGGCTTTAGATCAAGAAAAGTCTAAGTGGATTAAATAAAATTATCTATATTATTCTGGTAGAGAAACTGATTTTATTGTCTCTCAGTATTTCTTCCTTGCCTATTTTATGTACATTGTTACAAATATACTGCAGTTTAAATATGGGTAGTATCCCCCAAGGTCTACATGCTAGAAGTTGGTCCCTGGGGTGGTACTAGAGAGATGCTATCAGTCATTAGGGTCTTTGTGGAGGATGTTTTGGTCATTGATGCATGACTCTGAAAGTGATCCAGGGAAATTTCTATAATCTCTCTCTTCTATATTCAGATGTAATCATGGTCTCTTAAATTATATTTCTAAAAGTGATATCTGCCATGTCCCTTGAGGTGATCAGTCCAAGGGTAAGTTGTTACTGACTGTCTGTTACACTGTTTGAATTTTGAACTCTCAAGTTTTTAAACAAAATAAACCTTTTCCTTAATAAAGTCTGTGAACTAAGTCATTTTATTATAATGACAGAAAGGTGGCCATCATAGTCCGTGAAGAACTACAGTACAGTCTCTGATTCTCCACTCTTGAAATATTGCATGTTTGTTGATTTTAAGATAAAATTGAGCATGTGTGTGGCTGCCCAACGTGGGGCAAGAGTTTCCACCTAAAACCTGAGAAAGCTTTAAAAAAAACTCTAAAATGGAGCTAAAAACAGCTTCCCAGTTGTGTTTCTCAGGCAAGCCATGAGCTACAATATGGCAGGTTCACTGTAGCATGTGGGCTTGACCTGCAGCATGGCAGATTCCCACCACAGTACACAGAGGCGTCTCCAAGCTGTGCAGTATGCAGTGTGGTGGATTTAGCTTTTGCTAGTAGAGGAAAAAAAAAGGATTCTGGGCTACACACTGATGGATGGAGGCATAGACCCACTGCCCCCAGAATCAGTGGAGAACATGGCTCCCAGAACTGGAGGTAAATTACCTCTGGCACGTTGAAAAGCTGAAATGGGTGGAGTCAGCAGCCAAGGCTCCTGCTTCAGTCCTAAAAATGCAGTTTAGCAGTTTAAAAATCTCTCCTGGTCAGAGAAAGATTATAGACTCACAATAAGTCAGATTCAGATGGAATAAGACTTTAAATGGTTTACAATGTGGGTAAAAATGTACCTAGGCTTGGAAGAGAGAGAAAAATGAATATAGACAGTTATATAAAGAAATAGATAGTTTCAAAAAAAATAAAGTCTTTAAAGAGACAGTAAAAGTAATACAAAAAATAAACCATGTGTCTGGGCGGTGGTGGCGCACGCCTTTAATCCCAGCACTCAGGAGGCAGAGCCAGGTGGATCTCTGTGAGTTTGAGGCCAACCTGGTCTACAGAGTGAGCGCCAGGACAGGCACCAAAACTACACAGAGAAACCCTGTCTCGAAAAATAAATAAATAAATAAATAAATAAGTAAATAAATAAATAAATAAATAATAAACAAACCACATAAAGATGGAAATCACACACAGAGTCTGGATTATATTGTCTTTGGGATTTTTAAATGCAGAGAGACATTTGATTGTAAAAGCTACTAAGTTAAACCAATATGTATATTTTAAAGGTATCTTGACTTCAAAATTTGTGTCTAAGGATACTTTGCTTTGGAAAAGAGGTTCTGCTTTTGTTTTCACAGAAGATGAGAACTTGTGGATTGTATCTAGGCTAATATGGTTTGATCAGCCAAGATGCCTTGAGAGGTCTCCAGATGATCCAACATCCAGAACAGCTTGAAGGCAACTGGTTCAGAGAATACAGCATCATAGACTATTCTAGTCAGGACTTGACCATAATTCTTAATTTTCTCAGGATCCCCATAAGATTACTAGTGCCTCCTATCAGTAGGAAGAAGTATGAGAAGCTATGCCCAAATTCCTAAAATATTATTTATGAATGCTTATTTTTATTTAAAGAATGTTGATTATAAATGAAATCTCTTTCTAAAGAAGAAAAGGGATGATAGTATAGATATAATGGGATGAAAGAGTAGATTATTGAATCTACCAATAAATGGCCAATGACTCTCTGAAGATTTCTTAATTTACTTACATATTTTCCTTTGTTTTCTCTTCGTGGATGTTTTCAGTTTGTCTTTGAGTCCATGAATTCTTTCTTTTGCTTACTCAGTTTTTGAATTTTTCATTTCCTTTGTATTAATTTAAAAAAAAATCTCTGATAAATATTTCAGCCTGAACAATGCTATTTTTCTGATTTTGTTGTACCAGAAAAGCTATCCTTTATAAATGAAAACTTGATAAAGGCTTTTCTAGATAAAAAGAATCCAAAGGAATTTGCTGGGGGATTTCTTTCTGTATGCTGTGAATATATATTGTTCCCATTGGTTAATAAATAGGCTGATTATGCCTATTGCAAGGCAGTTTAGAGGCAGACAGAAAATCAAAGGAGAGAGACAGGAAAGAGAAAGGTGGAGTCTGGAGAGACACCAGCTGCCTCCCAAGGAACAATATGCCAGCAGAGTGGTAAGCCACAGACATGACAAAACATAGATTAATAGAAATGGGTTAATTTAAGATATAAGAGCTATCTAGCAAGAGGCTTGCCATAGACCATACAGTTTATAAATAATATTAAGCCTCTGAGTGATTATTTTATAAGCGGCTGTGGAACCACAGGGCTGGGCAGGACCGGAGAAACCTTCTGACTACAGGAGTTCATCATTCATCTCCACCACATTTATCTAACAAGAAAGGCTAAAATGACTTTTTTACTAAAGAAAGAGATGCCAGTTAGAAATGAAGTATCACAGTTCAAAGCTCAGTGATAAAAATCAAACACAAAACTAAGTTCAGAATATGCTACTATTGTAGCAGTACTAAATAAATCATGTAATTTTTATAGGTTACAGTACAAACTATTGAAATAACAAGGGATATGACTACTAAAATATTTTGTTAGGGATTTACACTGTAATATTACATAAATATATAAATTATTATTTAAAAAACTAGTAAAAGCATCCATCAGAGATATAAAACCCTACATAAGTTAAATAAATATAAATGCACTAAATATCCCGGTTGTCAGCTTAACAGGGAAAGGAAAGCCTAATGGCTCACATAGACAACAGGGCTGATAACTGACAATCAGAACCAGGATTTGATTATCATGCTGAAAAAAACTGCAGAGGAAAATAAACACACGTATTCCTCTAAAGTCTGCGTCATCAAAGTCAGAATCTTAAAAAAAAATTATCACACTCAGGCCAGAGTGCAAGCATTTAATGTGTGACTGTCTGAACTATGACTCTCTAAACATTTTTTACTGTATTAGACCAGAAATCTCTGCTTCCATGACCTACTTGAAGTTCTGTTTAACTCCCTCTCTTGAGTAATCAAGTTGTGTGACACATCTTGTAGACTTGTTGTTTTAGGTACTCTAAGGAACCCATTTCTTACTCAAGTTCTTACAGAAGACCTCCACAGAGATGTCTGATGTGATCCATGCCCAGCATGTCCACAAAGTCTTTTCTACATTTCCTCATCCTGTGGATTGTATTTTTCCATTTGCATGCCCCCATGCCTGTCACTCAGGGGGCTGATCCTCACCTGCCTTGGATACAGCCTACTACTCTAAGGTCAATATATTACACAAGCAGAGGGTAGTTTTCTCCTTCCTCTCAAGTCATTTTTATGTCTGTTTTTCAATATTTAGAAATCACAGTCTCAAATATTTCATTCAATTTTGTTGTCTTATATGGAAATGGCTAATAGGTCATCATCATAACAAAAGGCATTTATATTTCTAAATGAATATTATACCTATTTTTAGAATGTAAACTGTCTAAGAATTATGCCTGATTTGGGGAATGATAAAGAGCTGCCATATATGCATGTTAGATTAGTACAATTGAACCATTCTTTAATGGATACATACATATTCAAGTTCTCAGATTGCACATAATAAACATTTAACTTTTGTCAATTGCAAAAGAATAAAATAAGAACTACTATTTAATGTCTTCTTATAAAGGGAATAGCATGCTAATTTTTAATGATGTTACTGTAGACTGTGATTGTTATAAATCAGGCAGTAAGTTTATATTTATAATCTATGTAACAAATACCAAATTGTAACTAGAAGCTGTGAATTAATGCTGCCAATCAATCCCAGATAAATGATAATCCTAATTTAACTGAAGATACTGCCAAGAGATTTATGAAGAAAAAGCAGCAGTATTTGGCTTAAAGGCTATTGGTTTCAAATAGGTATAAGAGAGAATCACAGTACAAATAAGGGCCACGTGATCTGGAGATTTGACTCAGTGGTTAAAAGAAATTGTTTCTCTTGTAGAGGACCCCGGTTCAATTCCCAGCACCCACATGGTGGCTCACAACTATTTGTAACTCCAATCTCAGGTGACCTGACACCTTTTTCTGATCTCTGCCAGTACTAAGCCTTCACAGGTATTTATACAGGTGAAATACTCATATACATATAATAGTCAAGTAAATAAATTTAAAAATAAGGGCATAGAAAACATTATTAATGTATTGAGGAATGGAAGTCATTTCACTGTTTTGGAGAGTTCTAGGTAAAGGAGGGACTAAAGTGTGGGCACTAGATGAAACTTGAAATGTATATAACATTTCTTATTATCATGGCAATGGAGTACTTATACTTAGATGTTTGCAAGCTTATTAGTCACTTTTCTAATTGTTGTAACAAGCTGTATGACAGATGACACAAGGAAGGGCATTCTCTTACTCACAGTTTAAAGATGGAGTATATCATGGTGGGAATCATGGGGCAAAAGCTTGAGGAAGTCAGGCATGTCAGGAAGCTGAGAGTGGTTTGAAGGCTAGGACTCAGCTCACTGTCCCCTTCTCATTCAGTCCAGTACCCCAATCATGGAATCATGCTGCCCAGAGGTAAGGTGAGTCTTCCCAACTCAACGAACTTAATCTAGATAATCTCTCCTTATTTTGACCACCTGTTATGCTCTGCTCCTGCAACTCCACCTGTTTTCCCCCCACTTAGAAACCCCTACTCCTGAGCTCTATAAAAGCCTTGATTTCCTCACATCCAAGGCTGACCTCTTGAACCCCAACTTAAGGGAGGCAGCCCATGTACAGGAATAAAAAAGCTTGTTTTAATTAATTGCTTCCTTTAATTAGTTTGACAGTAACGATTGAGGCTGGTGATCTTTCTCCTCCCATTTTTGGGATTAACAGTAGCCTGGTCCCCTTGGACCACAGCTGTAGCAGCTTCTGTGTGTCTTGGTGGATAAATCTGCAAAACTGCTGACCTAGGCAGTTGTTTTCCACCAGGTAACCCCTTTGTCAGCATTTTCTGTTAGAGTTTTGTCCTTTGAAATGAATCTGTTTTGTCACAAGTTGTGGACCCTGACAGATGAGGTATTGCCGTGGGCCCTGTCCTATCATCTCTATGAAGACAATGAGGTTTCTCCTTCACAATTGTTGATGTTTTCTCCTCTGCACTCTTGCCTACAACTTTAAACCTGCTCACACAACTCTTTGCTAAATTCCACACTTTAAAAGTATTTTTATTTTTTTATTGTAGATTTGAATAAGAAAAGTGAGCAGTAGCCATGCTGAAGGTTTGTTATATTGAAATTCCCTACACTAAAGAGAAATTAATTTATTGCTCCTGCACTCAGTGTCAAAAGCTCAAAACATGGGAAGTTCACAGCCAGACTCTTTGCAAGAACATCACACTAACTTCCCTTGGTTAGTTCCTCATAGAGTATTTATTCCCTTCTCAAACTTCATGAGCCAGACCTCACTGTCCACCTCTCTGCCAGGAGTCTTGTCTTCTGGGTTCCCAACAGAAAATCCCTTTAGGCTCTGATTACAGTTTTTAGGGGCTTTACTTGATTGAAGCAGCTCCAAACTCTTCCATAATCCTCCCTCTGAGAATCAGGATGAATTGTATCAAAACTACACTAGCAAACTTATCACAGCAACAGTCTGACCTCGCTATTAATTTTTGTATGTTATCTTTACTTATGTGGTAACAAAGTACCAGACAAGAAGAAACATAAGAAAAGAAGGGTATATTTGGATGACAGTTCTAAGTTACAGTCCATCTTCACAGGGAGGCTAGAGTAGCAGGAGCTTGAGGAAATAGCAACCTCAAGCTCAGTCAGTGAAGAGGGAGACGAACACTGGTGCTCAATGACTGTTTTCTTTGTATTCTATCTAGGACCTCTGCCCATGAATGAAAGTTTGTCTTTCCAACTCTACCAACTTTAATTATAAACCACTGCAGACATGCCCAGAGTCTTGCTCCCAAATCATTTTAGATTCTATAATGTTGACAACTGATGTTAACCATCATGCCATCTCTTTCTTTTATCTCGGTCCCACTTTAAAACTTAATTTATCTGTAAAAGGAAAAACTAAAAAAAGTCAAATTATTTTAATCATTTGTGATTTTATATGACTTAGTGATTTCATTCACACTTGCATTTTTTTTAAAATTCACTGTTCATATTTAGTTCTATAAGTTTACACAAATAAATACAACTGTTTATGTGCCACTGTATTCAAAATATACTGCTATCACTCCTAAATTCCTTCACATCGGCTCTTTTCAGTACCAAAGCCTATCAATGACTATTTTGTTTTTCATTTGTTCATAAAAGTGTGTTGTTGTTTTCCCCCTAGAATCATTATAGTAATAGACTCATGATGCAAGATCCCAATTGGTCTTAATAATAAAACCTGGAGTCAGATATCGGGGTAAAAGCTAAAAGATTAGAGAAGTAAAAGAATAGGCACAGTCACCTCTGACCTCTCTAACTCTTCAGACTGAAAAGGGAGGCTGTCTCTGCCCAGCCATATCACTTCCTGTCTCCTGTCTGTACAGGCCTCCAGACCTCTATGGTTAACTAGTGCCTAGCTCTACCTCCTAATCTTCAGGCAAACTTATTTGTCAGAACACAAACAACATACCACAGCATTTCTCCCTTTTTGTCTAAAATAAAAAGGGGTTATAACTAACATAGAAAAACTATATATAATAACTATATACAATTATATACAGACAATAATTACATCAACAATGTCTAATACATTAACATTTGACAAAATCAGAGAAAATGTTCCATTATCTATCCTATCTTGGTGAGTCCAAAGGGTTGTACCTAACTTACCTTCTATCCTAATTTGCATTACCAACCCCAAACTATCTTTTGATGTCTCTCAACCCTATAAACTTTACACCTCTTTAATGAGGTTATTTTTTTCTGAATTTGTTAACAAGGAAAACTATAACTATCTAGTCTTTAACTCCCTCAGAGGCCTGAGAAGGAAATAATATTACTTGAGTAAGTAGGAAGTGCAAGGAAGCAGCTCCCAAAGAATGTGAGACATGACAGAAACAGCTGGCTGCCTGGACAGTCACCCAAGCTTCCTCTGTAACATTGGGACATCCATCTTCACCTGACAGGTCTAGAAATACTGACAGACTTTTCTGTGAAGAAGGATATTCTGAAGGGCTACCTTGTCTTGGCAAAGTTCAGCAGTCATTTTCTTTTGTGTCCTGCTTGTCCCATTTGGACAGCATGCTGTCAGCAGTCAAGGCAAGGGCAGTTTCTTGCCCAGTGTCTAACTTTTACCACAAGGAAGTAACTCCATATGAAGTTTCTTTGATGCTCATCATCTTCTCTGAAGTATATTGGTGCCACCAGGAGCAGATATGTCTCATTGTCTCATTTTCATAAAAAAAGCTCAAAAAACTGTTATTAAAACATCTTATATGCCATATTCTATAGATCTCTGAAATGTTTGAAGACCATCTGTCTGCCTAAAGTATATCTGTTTCACCTTGAAAACATACTTAACATGACTATAAGTTTAATTGCAGTAGGTGACTAACTACTAACTTGCATTTCCTTATTACCCTAAAGAGTTTGTAATAAAAACATTCAAGGACTGGAAATTTGCATTACATTGTTAAATAAACTGTATAGGTACAAATACCTTGAACAAGATTAGAAATGTATATACAGTATGTTCTAACAAAAATAATTTCAAATTTGTATCAATATACAAAAATCCATATCACTATAAAATATTTAAAACTAGTAGCTTCTTTTTGGTTTAAAAGTAGATTCAATAATCTACCTTTTTATCCATCCTTTCTCTAATATATGTACAGAATAACAAAAATAAACTCAATTTTATATCAATATCCAAAAATCCAACTCAATTTAAAATATTTATAATTAGTAGTTGCTTTTTTGGTTTAAAAGTAAATTCAATAATTTACCCTTGTATCCTATCATATCTATATCCCCCCATTTTATTTTCAGAGTTGATTCAATAATCTACCCTTTTATCCTATCATTTATATATCCTCCTTTTTTCTTAAAAAAAAACCTCTTAATATAATCTCCTCTGTTCAGCATTTTCCTGACCATTACCAATAACAACTTGTAACCAACCACTCTAAATAATGACAAATATCCATAACTCACTGAATGAAAAAAGTCATCTACCCTACCTCTTGGGAATGTGGGTGTCATTTTCTTAAAATTACTTCTTGCTGTGGGGGTGATGGCATCTTTAGGGGACCTTGGAAACAAAACTGGGAAATTATAAAGTTCTGGGAGAGCTAGCTATATCATTT
This sequence comes from Peromyscus melanophrys, assembly GCA_902168415.1. Lineage (NCBI taxonomy): Eukaryota > Metazoa > Chordata > Mammalia > Rodentia > Cricetidae > Peromyscus > Peromyscus melanophrys. Next base: position 24,016 of record CABHPR010086047.1, on the reverse strand, counting down.
GTTGTCCAGTCTCTGTGTAATGGCAAAATACAGGGCTTATCTCAAGTCTTGACTAGAGTAGTCTGTGAGGTTGAGCCATCTCAGCTAGCCACCTTGAAATCATCCTGAGCAGTTTGTAGTCCAAAGCCCATGTTTAGTTGGTGTTTGACAGATTAGTGGTGTTACCACAATCAAGGTGGAATAGTCATTGTGAGTCCCCATCATCCTTTTGGAGACTTCAAAGATCACCTTTAGGCATGGTCTTGGTTCACTGCAGAAAATTTAAACATTTTAAATGTCATATGCAGCAGATCTCAAAGAGGTTAAAGGATCAATATTTGTTATATACATCCAGAGTACAAAAACTTAATTCCTAGTTGCCTGAGAGACTAAAAACCAAGATCATGTACAGGAGGCTAGATGAAGCCTTTTTCTAGAATTAGTAATCTATATGACCATCAATATCATAACAAAAAGTTTAATATGTGTGTGTGTGTGTGTGTGTTTGTATGTGTGCATGTGTGTATATGTGTGTGTATTGATCTTATAAATTTAGAGATAATATTTATACCTTAAGAAAAGTGTTAGTCAAAATGAAACCAAAGGATTATGAGAATAGTGGCAATAAAATAGTCCTTAAATTTTAGTTTTTCTTCTGTCTTGTATCAGATTGCTTTTCTGATATGAGACAGAGATTTTTTTTTATCAGAATGCATTTTATTTTTATTTTTTATATTTTTTAATTTTATAATTAATTTAATTTTACATATCAGCCACGGATTCCCCTGTCCTTCCTCCTCCCAGCCCACCTCTGCCCTTCCCCCAACCCAGCCCCCATTCCCACCTCCTCCAAGGTAAGGACTCCCCTAGGGATACATACAGCTCAGCCTGGTAGATTCAGTTGAGGCAGGTCCAGTCCCTCCTCCCTTCACCTAGGCTAAGCAAAGTGTCCCAGCATAGGCCCTAGGTTCCAAAAAGCCAGCTCATGCACTAAGGACAGATCCCGGTCCTATTGCCTGGGGGCCTCCTAAATAGTTCAAGCTAATTGACTATCTCACTTATCCAGAGGCCCTAATCCAGTTCCATGGGGGCTCCTCAACTATTGGTTCATAGTTCATGTGTTTCCACTAGTTTGGTTATTTGTCCCTGTGGTTTTTCCAATCATGGTCTCAATATCACTTGCTCATATAATTCCTCCTCTCTCTCGCTGATTGGACTCCTAGAGCTCCACCTGGGGCTTAGCCGTGGATCTCTGCATCTGCTTCCATCAGTCACTGTATGAGAGCTCTATCACAACAGTTAGGGTGTTCTGACATACCACCTTACACCTGTCAGAATGACTAAGATCAAAAACACTCAAGACAACTTATGCTGGAGAGGATGCGGAGCAAGGGGAACACTCCTACACTGTTGATGGGAATGCAAACTTTGGAAATCAATATGGTGCTTTCTTAGAAAATTGGGAATCAATCTCCCCCAAGACCCAGCTATACCACTCTTGGGCATATACCCAAGGAATGCTCAATCATACCATAAGGGCACATGCTCAGCTATGTTCATAGCAGCATTGTTTGTAATAGCCAAAACCTGGAAACAACCTAGATGCCCTTCAATTGAAAAATGGGTAAATAAAATGTGGTACATATACACAGTGGAGTACTACTCAGCAGAGAAAAACAATGACATCATGAGGTTTGCAGGCAAATGGATGGATTTAGAAAAAAATCATCCTGAGTGAGGTAACCCAGACTCAGAAAGACAAACATGGTATGTACTCACTCATAAGTGGACACTAGATGTAAAGCAAAGGATGACTAGACTGCTACTCACAACTCCAGGGAGGCTACCTAATAAAGAGGACCCTAAGAAAGACACAGGGATCACCCAACGACAGAGAAATGGATGATATCTACATGAGCAAACTGTAGATCTGTAGGTGTGGGGGGTGGTAATGAAGGGCAATGGTTGGGGGAAAGAGAGCTTAGGGGAGCAGGAGATCCCAGCTGGATCAAGAACAGAGAGGGAGAACAAGGAAAGAGATAGCATGATAAATGAAGACCCCATGGGAATAGGAAGAAGCAAAATGCTAGAGAGGTCACCAGAAATCCACAAAGATACCTACACAATAGACTACTGGCAATGGTCAAGAGAAAGCCGGAATTGACCTACTCTAGTGATCAGAGACAGAGACTTTTGATTTAACTTTAACAAGCATGTTTGGCTCTAGAAAAGGAGAGAGCCACACTGCAATTCCACAACAAGCATTAATTTTCAATTGAACTGGGATTACAAAAAGACCATTTACATTAAATGTCTGTAGAGAACAGCAGAAAGAAATATTTGGGAAGATTTATGAAATTTTATCCTGCTGGAGATGTGATATACTAATAGGCCAATTTACTCTTTTTCTTGGGACATTTTTTTCTGGATGATTTGTCCTTTTTCTTCACACGTCTCATCTGTTCAGTGGGCCTCAGATTCCTTAGCTGGATGCATTCATTCTTCTGAAAAGACAAAACCAAAACCCTGCTCCATCCCTAATTTTGGGGAGGTTCCCTTTTGGTACGTTATATCTGATCAAATGAAAAGATTTTGTTAGTTTTATAAGTTAGTTTAGATTGGATGGTCACTCTGGCTGATGAATTATCACCTCTTTTAAACCTCTTGTTTTGAACCTCTTGTTCAAATCTAATCTTTATAATATTTGTTTTATGGTTTCTCCTGAAATTTTTGTTTTATCTTCTAAAGCTGTTCTATCATCCAGAGCAGTATGTTTTTTTTGTTGTTGTTTTTGTTTTGTTTTGTTTTTTTAAATAAGCATTAGGTCCTTTAATTGCCCTGGGAAGGAGTTTCCTCCATGATGACAGGAAATGACTGAACTGAATTTGAAAAGGGAGCCTGCCAGAGGCTCCTCAAGGTGTTTCCTGGTGGCAAAGGGTTACCTTGTCTGTCCCTTGTTGATCTACATTCATTGGTTTAATGTTGGCCTTTGCCACACTTTCTGCATAATCCAGAAGGGAGGGGTGTTCTGTTTGAATTATTAAAAACAAAACAAAACAAAACAACAACAACAACAAAGCATTGCTTCTAGGAACACCCTGTCAACAATCCTTTTTTAGGTGACCTGACATTTTTATTTTTCTTCCAGCCTCTGGAAATCACCCCTCCTATGCAAGGATCATCATGGTTATAAGATTCAGTATTGACTATATCTTGGATCCATTCTTCTATGGGGCTGATCTTGTCTCAATGGCCTAATTACCCTTCTGCTTTGTGAATTAGCCTTTTCAAAAGCCAGAGACCCAATTATTATTTGTCTAGTTTCTGAATTTGGTATCATTCTATTTACTGCTGAGGTCAATCTTTGTAAAAAATCAGTGAAGGTTTCTTTTGGGCCCTGTATAACTTTAGTAAATGACTCAGTCCTCTCTCCAACTTCTTTAATTCTGTCCCCAGAATTCAAAGTTGCTGCACAGCATAGAGCCAGGAGGGTGTGGTCATCATGTAATGACTGTCTCTGTACATCTGCATAATTGCCATCTCCAAGTTGTTCTTGGAAGATTTCAATACCACTAGCCCTACTTCATTGTTCAATGGTCCCAGCCTCATCTTTCCACCAGGTCCTCCACTGTAGTTGAGGACCAGACTTGAATATTACTATAATCAAGTATCTCTAGTCTTGTGGGATAATTCTGTTACAAGTTGACCATGAGTTTAACATCTGCTTCATAATAGGTGAATGCATACCATATGAGGCTTAAATATCCTCAAATCTAACATTTCCACAGGAGTCCATTCAGCTCTTGCATAGCCTTGTAAATAACTGTCATTTGGCAATTCTTGTAAGGTGGCTGGCTAAATTATTGTTGGCTGTTTGAAAATCCTAGGCTGTTCCTCCCTAACCTTATAATGCAATGCTGATATGGGTTCTCCTTTAAATTTACTCTGTCTCGGTCTGAATATCTCTATGATCTGCTTTAATACATTTTTCTAAAACTTGTATCTTGGCACTCATATTGACCAACTTTTTTAGGGATAAAACAAGAATGATCAAACCTATAATGTTTATAATTGAAATAATGTAAATCCCATCTAAGTTAATTATTCTCTCATTTAATTTTTCCATTTTTAAACCATCCATTATGTAATTATACAGAGACATAACTACTTCCATCATAATAGTGTTTTCCATTTTTTAACATGGGAAAAAACTCTGTGTCTTTTTTTAAAACTAATTCACCCATTTAAGAAATCTCAACTGTCTCACCAAATCTGCTGAAAATGATGGTGGGGATGTGAGGTTGATTGCTGCTGCACAGAACAGTAGAATCCTGAGCAGGTTTTCAAGGCAGCTAACTAGTTTGGCAGCAGCTCAAATAGCGGGCCCAGGGAAAACCCACAACCCACCAGGAGAGGGAGCCCATTGTCTGGAAAAGGCACACAAGGTTTTGTGGGGAAGAAGTACTTTAGGTGAGAACTGTCTAAAGGCAGAGCTGGCTGGTGGTGAGGGGCTAACTCCAGCAGCATTTGGAGCCCAAGAGCCTGTGGAGTTTGCTGCAGAGAGTCTGGACCAGAAAAAAATCCCAGACTTGCTCAGAGGGCTTGGGAAAAAGAAAAGGAAAACCTAGCCAGCAGGGTGGTGACTCTGGCCACATGCAGCTGTGGCCTCTGTTGGTGGCTGCAAAGCCACAGGCAAGTGACTTTTTCATGGATTTGTGCCTCAAAAGTTGAATGCCAGATGAATGTGTGATCCTAATTAGTCTTAATAATAAAAACCTGGAGTCAGATATCAGGATGAAAACTGAAAGATCAGAGAAGTAAAGGAGCAGCTACAGTCACCTCTTAACTCTCTGACTCTTCAGACCGAAAAGGGCCCAGTTCCTCTCTATTCCACCTTATTTCTTCCTCTCTCTGCACAGCCATGTCACTTCCTGTCTCCTGTCTGTACAGACCTCTAAACAGGAACCACACTTCCACTGCATCCAAGAAACATGAATTTACATCAAGAATACACATCCCCTGGTGAAAAAATGAGAAAGATATTCTAAACAAATGAACCTAAGAATCAATCTGGTGTGGCCATTTTAATATCTTACAAAATAGATTTTAAACCAAAAATTAATCAGAACAGATAGGAATGACAGTACATATTTATCAAAGGAGAAATCAGTCAAAAGGATAATGAAATTATAAACATCTATGTACCAAGCACCAGGGCATCCAAGTCCACAAAAGAAACAATTGAATCACATATTGACCCTTACACACTGATAGTGGGTAACTTCTGTATCCCACTTTCACCAATAGATTGTTGCAGAATATTTTTTAACAATGTAAAAATGTGTTGCATTTGTTTAAGTATGTGAAGATGTGCTGCTGTTTTATCTTGCCTACCTAAAGCACCTGATTGGTCTAATAAAAGTTGAATGTCCAATAGTGAGGGAGGAGGTATAGGCAGAGCTTCCATGCAGGAAGAGTAAGTAGGAGGAGGAATTTAGGTTTAGAAAGAGAGAAAAAGAGATGATAAAGAGACACTGGGGCCAGACAGACAGACATAGAGGAAGCAGGAAAGCAGATGTACAGAATGGAAGAAAAGTAAAAAGCCCTGAGGGAAAACATAGATGAATAAAAATAGATTAAGTTAAAAGAGCTAGTGGGACAAGCCTAAGCTAAGGTTGAGCATTCTCTTTTTTTTTTGTTTGTTTGTTTTTTGTTTTTTGTTTTTTCGAGACAGGGTTTCTCTGTGTAGTTTTGCGCCTTTCCTGGAGCTCACTTGGTAGCCCAGGCTGGCCTCGAACTCACAGAGATCCGCCTGGCTCTGCCTCCCGAGTGCTGGGATTAAAGGCGTGCGCCACTACTGCCCGGCTGAGCATTCATAATTAATAACAAGTCTCCATAGCTGGTTGATAGCCCAAAGAAAATTCCAACTACTTATGGTGCCCAATGTGGAACCCAAATTTCCACATAAGGTCTGAGAACACTGAAAAAAAAAACAAAAAAAAAAAACAAAGAAAAAAGAATATGGTCTCTTTAAGAGGCATTGCTGTGCAACAGAACACTTGAGCAGCTGGCACACAAGTAGAAACAGCATGCTAAGTAAAAACTCCTGCCATAGTGTGGGCATCAACTTCCTAGAACTGTGGCAGTTAAGTGCAGCTCTTGGTTAAGTGAAACTCTAAGTTAAATACAGCTTTTGGCCAGTCTTTAAAGAAAGAGTAAAGTAATATTAAAAAAAATATATGTAAGCTGCATAAAGATGAGAAATACACAGGGAGTCTGGATTCTCCATGGTGTTTTGTTGACTTTGAATTTTTTTTAATGCTGATGAGAAAACAAGAGCTGCTGAGGAACATGGGATTTTAAAAGGAATTGCTGAATTAAACTAGTCTAGATATTTTAGGAATGTCTTAACATTAAAATTGAATTCAGAAAATATATTGTGTTTGGGAGAGTTTATGCTTTTGTTTCCACAGGAAATGAAAGACTGTGTGTTCCTTCAAATTTAATAGAGAACAGATTTGATTTGGGGAGGCACCCTGAAAATCTTGGCTACAGCTGTAAAGAAATATAACTAGAAAAACTATAAGACAGGTGATGTATATGCTGATCCCTTGACATGAGAATAGCTCTGAGACTGGGTGAGAAAAGATAAATCATGTTGGTTACAGAGTTGTCAAGACTTATTATTACATGCCATCTTTTCATGTGGCATGGATAAAGGTTTATTTATACAGTCCAAACAAACATAAAGTTGACAGATGTCTTTTACCTACTCAACCATAAAATAAAAAGTCGTCTTTTGCTGGTGTGTGTAAAATGCATAGTCCATACTTTATTAATGCAGATATGTATGTTACCTTTGAAAGTTTGTTTTCAAAGTAAAAGGACAAGACACCAATGCAAATGGGTGGCCCAGGTGATCCAGATTCTTAGAGGTATAGTTTCCTCAGATTTATGCATTCAGAACAACTTCAAGGCTGCTAGCTGAGATGGTCCAGCCTCACAGATTATTCTTTCCAGGACTTCAGATAAGCCTTGCACTTTCCCCATTACACAAAGACCGGACAACAAATGTTATAGGTAGTTTTCTTCTGACTTGACAATTATCTCAATTTTCTCAGGGTCCCTTGGGGATGACATCTCACCCAGACAACAGGAAGCAATCTGGAGAACACAATGCCCACATTCCCAAGAGGTAGGATGAGTGGCTTTTGGTCATTTGGTGGGTTATGGATGTTTCTCATCATCTAATGGGGATATAGAGATGCAGGATTAAAAGACAACTATTCATCTCAAATGTTTTACATTGCTATGGATTTTTGTATATTGATACAAATTTAAAATTATCTTTGTTATACCATACCTATGTTTCTATTCTTGGTTAAGGCTCATGGGATTGAGCAACTACTGGATTCTTGGACTTTCCATTCATAACCAGGTGTTGTTGGACTGCAGCTTGTAAGTAAATGATAATAGTTGAGCTAGTGATTTTGTATAGGATAAAGAATCCTTTGGGAAGATACCCAAGGTTATATAGCTGGATCTGGGCATATATCAATTCTCAACTTCTTGAGAAACAACACACTGATTTTTTATTTCTATAGTGGTTGAACAAGTTTGTACAGTAATGGGTGAGTGCTCCTTCTACTCCACATACCTGGCCAGCATAAATTGTAGCTTGTTTTAGTTGTTGTTATTGTTGTTGTTTGTTTGTTTGTTTGTTTGTTTTTTTATCTTGGCCATTTTGGGTTGTGTAAAATGGAATCTTAAAGTATTTTTGATTGAGATTTCCCTGATGACTAAGGACATTGAACATTTCTTAATTATTTCTCAGATATTTTTGTTTCCTCTTTTGAGAATTCTGTTTAGATCTATACCTCATTTTAAATTGGGTTATTTGCTCTCTTACTGTCCAGTATTTTTAGATATTAGCCCTCTGTTGAATATGTAGCTGATAATATCTTTCCCATTCTGTAGACTGAGGATTTATCCAAACGATGGTGCCATTTGAATACAGAAGCTTTTCAGTTTCTTGAGGTGTCATTTATTAATTTTTGTTCTTTGTTCCTGTGTTCAGAAAGTCTTTTCCTGTGCCAAAGAGTTCAAGACGACCCTTCATTTTCTCCCCAATGAGCTTCAGTGTATCTGATATTGTGTTGAGTTATTTGATCTATTTGGAGGTGAGTTTTTAGTAGAGTAACTATTGAGCTTCTAACATTCTTCTACTTGCAGCCATCCAGTTTAAGGAACAGTATTTGTTGAAGAAGCCATTTTATTTCCAGTGTATATTTCAGGCTTCCTTATTAAAACTCAGGTGTACATAGTGTGTGAACTTATTTCTGGGTCTTCAGTGTGTCTATTTTGTGCCAATACCATGTTGTTTTTATTACTATAGTTTTGTACTACAATTTGAGATTGTGGATGGTGATACCACCTGCAGTTCTTTTATCATTCAGAAGTGTTTTAGCTATCTTTTTTTTTTTTTTGATTTGTTTGTTTGGTTGGTGGTTTTATTTTTTGTTTGTTTGGTTTTTTTTTGTTTTGTTTTTGCGTGTGTGTGTGTGTGTGTGTGTGTGTGTGTGTGTGTGTTTCCATATGAAGCTGAATATTGTTTTTTGAAGACTTGTGAAGAACTCTTGGAATTTTGATGGTGATTGCATTGAATCTGTAGATTGCTTTTGATAGGATGGGCATTTTTACTATGTTAATCCTAGTGATCTATGCGCATGGGAGATCTTTCCATCTTCTGATATCTTCTTCAATTTCTTAAATGTCTTAAAAGTTGCTATTGTACAAGTCTTTCACTTGCTTAGTTAGAGTTACTCCAAGATATTTTATATAATTTGAGGCTATTATGAAAGAAATTATTTCACTGATTGTATTCTCAATCCATTTCCTGCTTGTATAGTATTGATTTTTGTGTCTTAATTTTGCATCCTGCAACAGTGCTGAAAGTATAAGATATAGGAGTTTCCCACTGGAATGTTTAGGATCACTTACATATACTATCATATCAACTTCAAATAAAGATACCTTGAATTGTTCCTTTTCAATATCTATACTGTTGATCTCTTTATTAGTTCTTTGGAGCCACAGAACTTATAGAATGAATCTCTCTCTCTCTCTCTCTCTCTCTCTCTCTCTCTCTCTCTCTCTCTGCTGTCTTGACTTTATTATAATTGCTACTTTGCTAGTGTTTTTCTGAATCATTTGCACAGTTCCTTTGAAGCATCATGACACCACTCCAAAGTGAAGTCCTTAGTATCCATTCAGACTCTCACTTAGAATAATCTCTTCTTTAGAATAATCAGCTTCCTCCATGAGGATCAATAGACACAGAAACTTTATATTTGTTTCCAGCTCTATATTTGTATGATCTTTGTAATGGGGTGAAGGGAGCAGTTACCAGGACTGTCTAAGACCACTGGGCCCAATATACTCCTTGTATTTAACAGAAACCAATAAAAACACGTTGCTGAGTAAATAAAAAAAGCTTCAATTGCTTATTAATCTTGACCCTCAAAGTACTTTAACGATGTTATTTTATTTCTTACTCAAGAATTACAAAACATGTATCAGGGATAACCTAAGTAAACTACCTAGTCCTCATCTTATTCTGTGACAATCAAGAATGCATAATCTTTCTTCTCATGACCCCCTGCCACATCTGCTGGTGCACTGTCTCCCATAGATATACGTGAGGATGTGGAAAGAACAGATGCCAGACAGATGGGATAAGCAGTCACCAAATCCTCTTTTAATATAGGAATAAAGCTCTTAGACCACTGCTCTTTTAAGATTCAATTTGAACTTGAACACTGTTGAATTAAAACCTTTAAAAATAATTGAACTATAAAATCTCAATAATGGACTTAACTAGGAATTCCTTCTGGTTTTAATTAAGCATTCCCATCTGATAAAAAAAAGAGGAAATGGTGTAGCTGAGGAAGGAAAGTGACATATGAATGTTTAAATATAGACAGGAATAGAGATTTTTAACAAGATTTTTTGTTCTACAATAATGATAATGTTTTATTGTTTTATATTTGATTTTAAATGATCCTTGAAGTCTCTAAGTGGCACATTAAGAACTGTGTGCCTTGAGTGGTTGTGAAATAAATGTAGAAATAAATTTTTTAAGATATCTCAGAAACCCCTCTAGCCTTTTCTCTATTATTGTTAGTAATATGCTACTTAGAATAGTTTTATACTCAGCTGGGAGTACAAGAAAATTGAACACAATATGCATGCCTTATGTGCTAAGTGAACTGCAATAAACCATGCTACGAATCCTGAACATGCCAGTAAATCAGATCTTAATAGGTTTTCCTATTTATTAACATTGTAAAATTGCTACTAAATGGACCTCTCAATTTGTGAAAATGAAGATAACTTTTGCCGCTTTTCCTGTTGTATAAAAATATCATTGAGAAATATGTATTTTTCAATGTACAAATTAAATATTTCCAGGGCCACTGAACACAGGGTGTTTTTCTTATAATGTCTCTAAGTCCTTCCATCAAATACAGCTGTACTAATTCCTTTGAAGTTACATATAAAGCAAGAAATGGTATGTGTGTCTCAGACCTAATGTAGACACCTGCAGTTATTAGTTGTTTACATTTATACTAAAGCATATAACATTTATTTGTTTTATTTTGCTTTCTGCTAGTTGGTACTTTTCAGAAAGGCCAATTTAGATTCACATGGGGAAAGGTGGCTATTAATAACACAAATTTTATCTATATGTTTAACTAGCTGATAAAATAAGCTGGTTGATAAGGAAGACATATAGTGAACAAGGGTTTTGGAATAACTCAGATGTTGAAAAATTTTTTAAGCACCAAGACACTAAAATATAAGTTATGAGTTGTAAATAATATTACCTGTACCCATGCATACTTAGTTAAAATTAGAAAATATTTACTAAAATTGGCTATTATTGCTTTCCTACAGAAAGAATTTTTGCTGTTCTTTAATTGGGTCTCGTGTGGTTTTCTGAGGGATGACTTCTTTTGATGCAGCTAAGGCTGCATTCAGAACCCTGATGTCCATGCTCTTACTTCCTAAGTGCTAGGATTGGAGATATATATTAACACAACAGGCTTAGAGACAATGTTTGGATATAATTAAAATTTTATTAACCAAGATGTTGTTAGGAAATTCTGAAATACTTGACATTTTGATATGTTTATATTATTTTATGTTAGTATAATTATGGATAACAATTAACAAAAATATAAAACTCTTACCTTCCACAATCTGACTGCAACCTTCCATTCTCTTAGCTCTTGACAATCCTTTCCTCATCCAGATTTCTTCTCAAATTTCTGTCATGCTTTGATCTGGGACATTTTCCCTAATATAATTGCTTACTGATGCTTTTGCATAACCCCTATCTTCCATATGCATTAAAAATCACTTTTAACTGTTATCATCCCTTTTATAAAATTGTCTTGATCCTGGAGCCTGAGAAATGACAACATGGGTAAAGGGACTTTCCACAAGGCCTGGCACCTAGGCTGGATTGCTGGGAGAGACATGTGACAGTAAAGAACCGACATTAGCACGTTATCCTCTGACAACCACGTACACATGTAACACACACACACACACACACACACACACACACACACACACGCACACACATGCACACAAATAGACAGACAGCAAGACAGACACATAGATAGATAAATGAAAAACAAAATCCCACTCTCTTCTTAGGCTGCTTCTACTATGACTCGGTCCCACAATCATTTTCTCTGGTAATAATAGTGATCTTTTGAAGAAAATCACACAGATCTCAGGATTAGTGACACCACAGAACTGGAATCTTTAAAGTAAGCTAAATACTCATATCATAAACAATGTTCCATTTGTTCATCCATTTCCCCATGAATTCCCAATTGTTCCTTTGGCCAATAAATCTTTATTAAGCCGTAACCTTATACTAGACATTGCTTATGTGATGATGAAGAAAATTAAATACCTGCTTTTATAGGCTGGCTTTCCAAAAATAATAGTAGTAATTTAAATAGTTGACAAATTCTACAAAAGGAAGTTTAACTTGAATAAAGAGAAAGTAACTGGGTTGAGTGTTAGGGAAAAGATCTCTGATAAGACAACATTGTATGAATGTACTAAGGAGGTTTATGAGAGATATTGTGGGGATATTGAGGAAGAGTTTCCCACAAAGGGAAAACAGTAAATTCTTCTACTTTCCTAATATAACCACTTTCAAAAAATAACTAATGAAAATAATAAAAAGTGAAGATCTAGAGTCCTGTTCTCTGAGCATAAATCTGACTATATCGATTAAAAATTAGGGACTCTTTAATTAAAATGATTAAATTGATAGATCACTGGGAAATGGTTTCAGTATCTTAGTATTCTATGTTACCTAACTGAATATCAATATAAACAATAAAATAAAGTTAAAAACTGCCAATCAGGAATCACTAAAATAACCACAAACTAGAAACTTCATCAATAGAAAATAACCATTTGTATTTTAAGGAAAAATTTTCCACTTTCACTAATCAAATGTGTTTTCCTTATCTTACTTTGAGGGTAAAGGCTCCCTGCCATCACTGTTGCACTGGGCTGTCTCAATGCCTTATCAATAGTGCTGCCTAATTCAAGAGTACTTTAAAATTTGACTTGTGGTGATGTATTGTGTGCCCCAATAAAGCTTTCCTGGAGATCAGAGGACAAAGCCAGACACTAAATTAGACATAGAGGTCAGGCAATGGTGCCTTTAATCCCAGCACTTGAGATCTCATGTCTGCTTGGGAAGGACACATGCCTTTCATCCCAGGAATTAATATGGCAGGACACAGTGTGGGGGACCAGCCCCCACAATTATTTACCCCAGGAATTCTTGAGGAATGAGGGATAAAAGACTTAGTTAGAAATAGGGGAGAGACAAACAGAGAGAAAACACAGGATAGACTCCGGTGGGCCTGGATCCTTATCCACTGGGCCAGAACTTTATTCCAAAGGGTTATTTATAATGATGCCAAGAGGTGGAGCAAAATACCTCTGCCTTGCTAGTTGGACCCTTACAAACACCTGGTACCCAAGCCTGTGGTCCAAACACCCTTTTATACAGTCCTGCTGGGTACAGCCTCTAGGAAACCTAGTGGGCTCCAACAACACAGAAAGGTATATAAGGTGTGAGGAAACAGGAACCGGCTCTCTTGAGGCTGAGGATTTCAAAGAGGTAAGAACATGGCTGACTTGTTCTGTTTCTCTGATCTTTCAGCTTTCACCCAAATATCTGGCTCAGGGTTTTTTTGTTTTTTGTTTTATTAATAAGACCTTTTAAGATTCATGTTATATTGACTAAACTCTCAAAGTGGTGTTATCTAAAATTTTCTTTTAACAAGAACAAATCAATTATCTCTAAAATTTCTATACCAACTAGTTCTATCTCTGAGGAAGGAAAGTTGTTAAGAAGACTAAGTTACAAAATAAACACAAAGTACTTAGATAAATGAAATATAGAAAGCATTCAATATGTTTTGTTTCTTAAACTCATTGAAAATGGTTCATGCTTATCAAATTGGATGTTTCTATGGGTTGTATCATCTACCTTCACTTCTGCAATATAACAATAGTGTATCTTGGCTTTCTAGATTTATTCCAGTCTTTTTATATCATTATATAGATATATTTCCTTCAAGTTCCATATAAATAACTCTTGGCCAAAATGCTCTCTGAATGCTTAAGCTTGTTATTATAGTTGACACATGCATCCAAAAAGTTTTGTATTTCCAGACTTCTCCTCTCTCTATCCTCACATGATAGTTACTTCATGCAATTCTGAATACATAGTTATTTGTGTTCTGTTCATATTCAAAATGCTCTAAGTTGCCTGGGTAGAAACGTAGCTTAACCACAAACGCTAACCCCTACATCTGTTCATTTGAGCTCTCAATTTCGACCTACATGTAAGAGGGATCTGTGTTAGTTACAAAATACCAGACAAAGCAACTTAAGGAAGAGAAGGCTTATTTTGGCACACAGTTTGAGAGTATAGTTCATCAGAGTGGGAAAGTCATGATGGCATAAACCTGAGGCAGCTGGCCATATTGCATCTGCAGTCAGTGTTTCAGCTAGAATTCCTGTGCTGTAAAGAGACACCATGACCATGGCAACTCTCTAAAGGAAAAACATGTAATTGAGATGGCTTACATTTTTTTTAGAGGTTTAGTCCATTCTAATCATGGTGTGACATGGTGGCATGCAGGCAGACATGGTACTGATGAAATAGTTGAGACCTACATCTTGATATGCAGGCAATAGGACGTCATCTGTCTCATTGGGTGTGGATTGAGGATATATGAGACCTCAAAGCCTGCCTCCACAGTGACACACTTCCTGTAATAAGGCCACACCTACTCCAACAAGGCCATGCCTCCTAATAGTGCCACTCACTTTGGGGGGCATTTTACTTCAAACCATCACAGTCAGGAAGCAGAAAAACATGAATGCTGTTGTTCAACTAGGTTTTTCATCTTAAATAGTTCAGGACCCCAGCCAATGGAATGGCATCACACACATTTAAAGAGCATCTTCTCACATTAATTAGTTCTACCTATGAAATTCCTCATAGGTGTTCGTGAAGGCCTTCTTTTCTGTGATTTGAAATTCTGTAATGTTGAGAATCAATATTTACCATCACAAATTGAAAAAGTAAATAAGTATTATTAACTTCTCTTTCCATTCCTGGATCTGTTAAAGATGTAAAGTCTCCCCCTACCAGTAATCAAATAACTACTTTAATGTAAAATGAAACTCTTGGAATTATTTTAAATCTTTTTTTCTCATTTCACATTCAAAAGTTTAGCAAAGAATCTTGTCAATGATCTCTGATAAAAATTAAATATAAAACAAGTACACAATAAATAAATAGGAAATAAATTATGTTTTTTAAATAATGTTTAATGTTTATTATTGTATTAAGGACCCTGACTATGACAGTCACCTCTTATTTGCTATTTTGACTCCATCTTAGTTCCCCCCAAAATCAAAATGTCTTTACCTAACAAAATAAAAAAAATTTGTAAATCAAATCAAAATTAATATTCTAGCCATTCTTTGATTTAAAAAGATTTCCAAAAGCTCTCCATGACCACTAAATAAAATCCAAATCTCCTTTCATTATGGCCTACAATCACTGCAATCTTTTATTCCAACATAACTATTCAAGCTTGAGGATTTTCTTCTAGAATATCCAACTACACTAGTTTTTATTTTGTTCCATCAAAACTCCAAACTGTCTTTTATCTTAACACTCTTTAATTTATTGTTTAATTTACTTAGAATATTCTTTCATTGGAGTCTATATGACTATATTTTTTCATGATATAGGTCTCAAATAAAACAGTCATTTTAATGTCAAGAACATCTTTAGCAGAATGTATGTAGCCATGGTTAAGGTGTGGGCTTGATCCAGTTTCCAAAACTAAAATCTTAATTCATTTGATCATTTGCAATCAAGCACAAATAAAAATAACAAAGATTGATTTGTGAATGTAAAGCAAATAACTTCCTCATTTCATGAAAGAATTCACTTTAGAATTTTTCTAACTACATAGCCTTTCTGACTCTTTAAAATAACACATAAATCTTTTCTACACTAAATGGCATCTCTTGTCAGCTTAACACCCCAAGAAATGTCTTTCTCAAGCATTTTGAGCCTTCACTTTGGATTGTAAGCATCAAAGAAGGTGTCATGCCATCCTACAGCAGAGTTCCTATGAGAAAGCAGAGACTTAATTTTGACAGGTGTTAACCTCCAAGTTGAAAATCTATTACCTGTCATTAAAGCTTCAGTTTACTTTTTCTTTCACAAATAACACAAATTGCCACCACAACCATTAATGAACTAAGACAATAGTATGTGATGAGTGGTGCTGTCTAGTCCTTTTTCTAGGGGACTAAGTATTGTTCGTCTTGAGTGTATGTGTATAATAAATCTGCTTAGATGTACATAAGGGTGATAATCCTTGAAGTCTCTTAACATTTTGCCTGTGGTGGGCATCATAGTTTAGTCTAATGCTTATTCAATAATGAAATGGATTTCTTTCTCTTTAACTTTTATGGTCAGGTTTTGGAGTTGGCAAGACTATGCATTAACTATTCCCAGCATTAATTCATTGGGAACTAGCAAGTTAGAGGACAATGCTCCTCATTGTCTTTATGAGTAACTGAGAGTAATGAAACCTTAAACTTTCTTTGGAGATACACATGAATTCAGAAACCACTTAAAAAAGAGTATTTGGCATATCAAGAGTGTTCTACATTTAAATGTTATTATTTTTACAACAGCATAAAACAACTACTATTTATGTCAAAAAAATCTTTATTCACTTTAGTGTTCACAATTTCTTTTGTCTTTTGTCCTAAGAAATCTATATTTTTCCATCTCAATATTTTAAATACCTATTCATTAAACTCAACAAAATTTTATAAGTAAACTAAAACTACAGAGGGAAACCTTCAAACATGGCTCTGCTTCTTTACATGGCTGGTCTCCTCTGCTCCTTCACCATGGCTGTTAGGAAGAGCTCACTAAGATGCTTATCAGTCTATCTACTTTGCTGCCTACCTACCATCTATCTCATTTCTTAGATATTATTATTATTTTTGAAAAGGTGCTTATGGTTTTAATGAAAATTTGTGTGTTTGGTTCATTAATAATACAAATATATTTGATGTAATTGATTCTAAAAGGAGAAGTTATAACATTTCAAAAATAGTTTTTAAAGGAATTGGTGTTTAAGGGAATATTTAATTTATTTGGAAAATTTACTTATATGGAAATAAGTTATTTCAAATTAGAACAGAAAAGCTAGGTTTAAGTGTTTTATTCTCATGCTATTTTCCTCAATTGTATACATGTAGGCACACTGAATGTACACTGAGGTATATAGAAGTAGATGTTTGTGAATCAAAGTAAACACTTTAATTACTAACCTCAAGAAATTTTAGTGTGCATATATGAAGCAGAATTAAGTTAAAACTCTCCTCACATTACAGTAACATAGTCTTTACAGTTTAATGAAAATGCAAATGAGTTAGCAGTTTAGATGAATAATACATGCCTTTATACAGTGTGTATACTAAAAAGTCCTTCATTTAGATTGGTTATAAATTCAAGCTCAATTTTAGCTTTTGCTGGCATAGTATATACTTTATGGGGTATAAAATTGGTTATTGTCTCATACGAGTTAAAAGGATCCATTTATAAACAAAATATTTACATGAAACAATTATTGTTAGTAGCTATTTGAACATGCTTTGCAAATCTTTGTTATTGACAGGAAAACATTGAACTAGCTGTCACCTCTAAGATATGAACCCAAGAATACATAAACACTATTTCTCTTCAAACATATCTATCCTCTTCTATCAATTAAAACTTATAGATTTGTAATTTTGAATTTGTACTTTACCATAAAGTGTAAAGGAAAATAATAAGCAGATGAATAATTTTGAACACATAACTTTGAAAAGTCACCAGCTGAAATGCTATAATTAACCTTTGCCTTCACATAAGCCTTGGAGGATTTATGCTAATGACACAGAACTAGCAAAGAGATGTAGGAATTTTAATTTGTCACTTTTATTTCCTTAAGTAGTTGCCTTAGTTAAGGATTTATCCACAAGTTTTGTAAATTGAAGAAACATTAAATTTCTACCAACTATCAAAACGCATTCTCATTTTTACTCTTAGTTACATTAATGTAGTCTTTCTCTTAATGTAAGTGGCTCATCAGTAATGACTGCAACCTTTTGTTGTTTGTAATATTACACTTAAATAATGATGTGTTAAATAACTTTAATGTTATCTGCATGGGCTATAGCTATTACAAATTGAAGTAGGCAACACACATACTTTGCTGAATGGGGTGCCTTAAAGAGATCTCATCTCCTCGCCCTCCTTGTCCTTGTCCTCCTCATCCCCCTCTTTCCCTTCCTCCCCTTCTTCCTTCTCTCCCTTTCTCTTTCTGGACCACATTAACTGGGGAAAAATTAGTTTCTTCTAAAACCTCAGTTTGAAGAGATGATCTAGACTTATCAACTACACTATCATTAATATGCAGTAAGAGAAAACACACTGATGTCTGATAATGAATATCAGAGATAAGATAATTTCTTGAAAGTGGATTAAGCCCTAGTTAATCCAAACCTGTGTACTTGGAACACACTTTCAACCAAGTATGGAGCATGTTAGGAAGAAGATTCGATGTGGCACGTGCTCATGTCATACCAGTGGTGGAGCACCAAGAATGTTCAGCTCAGAGTCCAAGAGTGAAATCCTTTGAATCTCATCCTGATGGATGAGAGACAGCAAATTGGACACAGGCATTCCTCCTCCCTGCTTCCTGATTGAAGATGGCAGTGTCCACTGATGCCTCCCGCCCCAGTAACGTACCTCCCTTGCCGAGACAGAAAGAGCTCATTAGCATGTACACCAAAATGAACACTTCTTTCCTTAAGTTTTTTTCCATTATTTTATCACAACAATAGAAAACAAACTTAATGTACCTATGCTTTACAATGCCAAGCGGCCTTTCTTATGTCCTTGAGTCACAAATCTTAGATCTAAAAGTAACAATAGATATCATCTATTTTTATGATACCCTATAAATGGATAAACAGAATTCTGTGTTGTCACAAGCTATACTACATTAAATCAACTTAGAAGGACAAGAATTCAAGCGTTCTAATGTCCAGTGAGAAGTAAAGGAAGAAAGGATATACACAAAGCAAAAAAAAAAAAAGAAAAAGAAAAAAAATTGGGGAGGGGTGAGAGTGGACAAGACCAACAGAGACATTAAATAGAAACAACAAAAAGGAAATATTTAAAAGATCCTTGAAAGATTATCTTAATAACTGCCTAGAATTTTCCATTAGTTTTATTATTTCTTCATTTCTATCTGGAGCCTATTTCAAGAAATGAGCATTTTATTCTGGTGTAGACATAACTGGGACTCTGAGATCAAGCATCATGTGCCATCAGTACTGTCATGGGCCATCATGGGCCATCTAATACCATCAGCACCATCATATGCTGTCCAGTACCATTGCGCGCCATTGCGTACCATCATGTGCCATTACGTGTCATCAGGCACCATTGTGTAACATCATGTGTCATCATGGACCATTATGTACCATTGTGTACCATCATGTGCCATCCAGTACCATCCAGGGCCGTCATGGAAACAATAGCTAGCATCAGGCTGTTTCTAACAAATACTGTTTTTCTTGGAAAACCTTGGGGGAAAGAAGACACTAGAAAATATCAAGATTTCAAGTGTCTTTACAAAATACTCAAGAATCAAAGGTTAAATTGGAACATTTATAATGAATTATTCACAATATTATTTTCTTGTGTTGTTGAAATAGGTGCCTGTTAGTGTTATTATATCATCATAGTCTCTAACTCATGGAAAGAACTCAATACATGTAAAATTACTTTTTATAAAGAAATAAAAGAGAGACAGACATACACAGATTATGGTTATGTAGAAACTTACGCTTCATTGTAATGTAGTACTAAAATGAGTCTTCTTTCCCTATGCAGATTGTTTTTACATTTTCACTCCTACCTTTCAAATCAAGATACTTTCTTTTATAGCTAGGAAGCTTTTGTTCTTTAACAAATATATAGTATTTAGTTTCTAATAATACCATTGCATATTGTTTTATGTAAGTTGGTCAGCTTGTAAGTTTTTTCAAAGCTGTTTAAAGAACAAAAGCTAAATTTATTTTCATTTGAGAGAAAGTATATGGAACTAATGATAAAATCACAACTACATACATTTAACACTGTAATCATATTAAGCATTGTAATCATATTAAGTTCCTAGTTCAAAGCTAGTTGCACATGGAACAGTATTTGCTGCTTTAATTTTTTTTTTTCTGTACAGAGATTGTATTTCAGGAGCCAAAGAGATATTAATAGCTTTTTTACACTTTCAATTCCTATTTGTCAATACACTATTTCCTTGGCTCATACTGACTCATTTACCCACCAATCTATGTGTTCATTCTTCCCCCTGTGACAGTAGGAGTTTATGGTCAGCTTTCATATGTATTCAAGTAGAAATTCTAGGACAAAAGTGGAATAAAAGTCTTTATGTTTGAGTGAAATAATGGAGTAAAGGAAATGTCTTTCTCTTAAGAAGAGCTCACATTTCTCCTCAGCAATCTCTTTCCTGTGGTATGAGCAACTCTTCATTCCCATTACTTTTGTGCACTACTTTAGACTTACAGTATGAAAATGTAGGGCCAAAGACAGAGAGTGTGCAAGATCTATATATAACATTACTTTATTATGTGTCATCAATCTCCAATTTACCAACAGAGTTATATATAACCACAGTTTTAATTCTGATTTAGCTTCTCCTGAAACAGGTTTTCTTTGCATAGAGTTTTTTTAAATCAGAGTTATAAATGGTTTTATATCTATAAATGAAAATCAGAAACAGAAATGAAATCTTTGAGTTTATAAATATTTATTAATGATTTTTAATGTAGTAACTAAATAAATTTTTGCTCATTTATCTCTTTAATATTGAATCATATAACATATTGGAAATGCTTTTGACTCATAGAATTAGAAACAAAGATAAAGTCTATGTGTGCCCCCCCCCAAATTATCTAAGAGAAATATGCAGGTTTGATAAGGTGGCTCACAGGATAAAAGTGCTTTTTAAACAAGCCTGAGAACCTGAGTGCCATCCTTGGAACCAATACCAAGTTTTAAAGAGAGAATCAACTTCCCAGAGTTGTCTTCTGACCTCTCCATGAGTGAAATGTGACCTGAGCTCCACCATCTGAAATGTGCACACACACACACACACACACACACACACACACACACACACACACAC